>ONZH01012419.1:0-175792 GCA_900303285.1 Rhinella marina | reverse complement strand
AGGGTAGCAGTCAGGCTGTGTGCGTCCCATTGGTTCAGGGTGGATGGGGCGGAGAGGAGGCGGAAGAGGAGGAAATGGCAAGTGATCCTTCTGGTGGGGTCAGTGACGTCATGCCTATTCAGAGTCTGGCACACATGGCTGACTTCATGCTGGGCTGCTTTTCCCGGGACACACGTGTTGTCCGGATAGTGGAGAACAAACTGTACTGGGTCTTCGCAATCCTGGACCCCCGGTATAAAGATAACATCTCCTCTTTTATTCCGGTAGAGGAGAGGACGAATCGATTGCTGGAATACCAGAGGGAACTCGTGCAGAACATGATGGAGATTTTCCCACCCACCATCGCTGGCGGCAGAGAGTAGAGGGTCTCCCAGAGTCCCTCAACATCGATCAGGCCCATAGCCACCAGGGGAACACTCTCCAAGGTGTGGGACATGTTCATGGCACCCCCTCGTGCAACTTCCATCACTGCGGGGCCCACTATCAGCAGGAGGGACAAGTATCGGCGGATGTTGCGGGAGTACCTGGCAGACCGTAACCCTGTCCTCCCCGATCCCTCGGCGTCCTACACTTACTGGGTCTCCAAGTTGGACACGTGGCTGGAACTGTCCCTGTACGCCTTGGAGGTGCTTGCCTGCCCTGCCGCCAGCGTGCTATCAGAAAGGGTGTTCAGCGCAGCCGGGGGCATTATAACCGATAAGCGCAGCCGCCTGTCAACCGACAGTGCCGACAGGCTGACGCTAATCAAAATGAACAGCAAGTGGATTGACCCGGACTTTGCTTCTCCAACAGTGGAAAGCAGCCAAAAGTGAAGTGCCATCTGTATGAAGTGCCATTTCCTCCTCCACCTCCTCCTCCTCCTCCTCCTTAACCGCCGTAGAATTGCTCCATAAATAAAAATTTTTTTTATATTTATGGCTCACCTCTTGGGCCTCCACACAATTTTATCGAGGTCTCACCTCTTGGGCCTCCACATAATTTTATCGAGGTCTCACCTCTTGGGCCTCCACAAAATTTTTAAGAGGTCTCACCTCTTGGGCCTCCACATAATTTTTAAGAGGTCTCACCTCTTGGGCCTCCACATAATTTTAAGAGGTCTCACCTCTTGGGCCTCCACATAATTTTTAAGAGGTCTCACCTCTTGGGCCTCCACATAATTTTTAAGAGGTCTCACCTCTTGGGCCTCCACATAATTTTATCGAGGTCTCACCTTTGGCCTCACATGATTTTATCGAGGTCTCACCTCTTGGGCCTCCACATAATTTTTAAGAGGTCTCACCTCTTGGGCCTCCACATAATTTTATCGAGGTCTCACCTCTTGGGCCTCCACAAAATTTTTAAGAGGTCTCACCTCTTGGGCCTCCACAAAATTTTTAAGAGGTCTCACCTCTTGGGCCTCCACATAATTTTTAAGAGGTCTCACCTCTTGGGCCTCCACATAATTTTTAAGAGGTCTCACCTCTTGGGCCTCCACATAATTTTTAAGAGGTCTCACCTCTTTAGCCTCCACACAATTTTTAAGACGTCTCGCCTCTTGAGCCTACAAACAATTTTATTATGGCTCACCTCTTGGGCCTTAATACAATTTTTAAGAGGTCTCACCTCTTGGGCCACCATATAATTTTTTCGAGGGCTCACCTCAAGCTAACTTTGCGCACTCATTAAAATATTTTCACAACAAGGACCTAAGAGCCCTCGATGGGAGAGCTTTGTGTGGGGGCCTGTTATAGGGAAGAGATGTGGCCCTGCGGGCTCTAGCCTGCCTTCTCCATGAGCCTCTGGCCAGCCCACGGCCTCTTCCTGCCTTTTGCGGTCCTACGCATCCCTCAACATCCCCACTGCTTTACCTGCTAGACATGACACTGGCCCAGGTCGGGTCACTGACTTCGTCATACTCAACTACCTCCTCTTACACTGCCTCACTTTGCTCCAACAGCCTCCCTTGCTGGCAACTGTGTCTCATCATCGTCCCTAATCATTTTACACTTTAGTGCCCGTTCCACACCACCATCAGCTAGAGATGGAGCTTGCTCCAGTGTTTGGGCATCAGAACAAACAAAATCCTCAGATAGCTCATGCGATTCTTGCATGGGTGGGAACACTGGGTTGATAACATTGGGCAGGGTGGGAGGAAGGAGGGTCAGAGTGAGGTCCCTGCAGTTTCTGCAGGCTATCGACGAGACTGGACTTTGTGGACTTGACTGGGTGGTGGACAGATTTAAAAGGAGAATCTAGAAGGAGAAGGAGGGGTTTGCCGAGCTGTCAGTAAGGGTTGCGGAAATCCAGACAGAACCAAGGCCCCAAACTTGGGTGGGGGTAGCAGGTTTGCCCGTCCCCGCCTCCACAACATTCACCCAGTGTGCTGTCAGGGAGATGTAGCATCCCCGGCCTCAAACCAAAGTGTTGGTGGTCAAATGGCCTTTTGCAGTAACCATGTTACTCGGGCGTGGATGATGTTTTGGGACATGTGCCTGGGCAAGGCAGGGATGGCACAGAGGGAAAAATAGTGATGGCTTAATTGCTTTCCCCCTTGCCTATGCCATCTGTGGTTGTCATAGGCAACGTGATTTTAAGGGGTGCAGAATTTCATCTTCTTTTTTGTCTAGTTTGGCTTGGGGTCCATGGCAATGTAGAGGAAAGAAGGTTTCCTTGTATGGTCTCACTTTACAGAGAGGTTAGATTGTCTTTGGAGTGTATTGTTGAGAGGCTGTGATAGTGGCGTAATAGTGCGACTTGGGCGCGTTATATGCACCCAGACATGCTTGCCCTGCTGTCCCAGTTGCATTCCAGCAGTGTTGGCATCCTTTTCTGAGGTTTCAGGGTGGACTTGGTGACCTCCAAGTGGTCGAATTGAGATTTCCAAGTGGCGAGCATTTTTTTCCCATAGACTTTAATGGGATTCGTTATTCGGTCGAATAGTCGAATTTCGCGGTCTATTCGAATCGAATTTCGAACTTTCGAATATTTCACTACTCGCTCATCTCTAATAATAACGCAAAAATAATAATAACGCAAAAATATTGGTCACGATTGTATACAGAAGGATATGCGAATGACATAAGAATGACAACAGGATTTGAATGCATGATATTCACAATATAATAGGATAAGGAAAATGCATGATTGTAGTAATATAATGGAACGAGAAAGTACATGGTTATAGTGATGAGATTGTGATATAGAACAGCTTGATTCCAATGCATAATTATGATAGTATCATAGAGTGTGAGCATGGCAACATGATTTAAATGCATGATTCTAGTAAGAAATAGCGATAGCATTGAAAAGGTACGGCTGAAAATGCCATGGTGAAAAAGTAGAATCTAGTCGACATATAAGTATATACAGCATATACAGAGAATTCATGTCCAAAAAGTTCATAAATCATGACAATATAGTGGCATCTGTTATGATAACTAAGGAGACATCAGGGTAGTATAGATCGTGGGTTATAGGTTATAGCAGCACAAATATTGTTACAGAGATGGGGAAAATGCGATGTGTTATCTTACATGGGATCCATGGGTGGATTTATTATTAACATAGTTAAGTAATGCGAGGTAGGAGGAAATGGATGTGGTGATTCACGGGATAGAATGTATGAGGTGAAAAATCTTATTGCTATGAGAGGCAGGAGACAGAAAGTAGTAGAGGCATTAGAGATACAGTGCATAAGCGGGCTGCATGAAAACTCCGGTGACGGAGAAGTATTTACCTGACGCTTGTGGGCGCACGGAGGTCACGGCATCCATGTTGTTTGGCCGGACCTCACGTATTAAGTAGGTGCGGGGTGTAGGTGGGTGGCGTAGCATCGCAGCTGATGTGCTGCACATGGTAATGAGACAGGAAGAGCAGGGAGGGTAGTGGGCGGTGCTGGCCAGAAAGAGGAAATAGAGCACTGTGTCATGCTGTGGGCAAGGAGCCTTGAGCGCCATCTTGGAACCTGGCGGACACGGCATCCATGCTAATGGGCCGGAGCTCTTGTATTTGAGTAAGCGTAGGATGTGAATAGGCGGCGTGGCTGCGCACGGGGAGAGCAGCGGGAGGCTGCGTGTCTCCTAGTTTGGTAACGGGCAGGGAGGGGTGGAGCTCAGTGTCAAGTTGTGGGCAAGATGCTTAGAGCGCTATCTTGGAACCTGGAAGGGAGAGTATCAGTCGCATTCTTCGACTGAAAGCTCACATCGAGATTGATCGCCCGATATGGGCCTCTACAGACGTAATACAACCATCATCAACTTTCGACACACGTACATCCAAGTGCAAACCAAGAAGCAACTACGAACCCCCACATAACAACGTTGCGGTCGAAACCTACATTTCTTTAGTCAAAAAAGACCTCCAGAGACTAGAAAAGAACATGTATCTCAAAAAGGTGAGACAAAACTTAACTAGAAATGAAAAATTAGCATTGAATAGCCTCAAAGAGAACAAAGAAATCATTATCAAGCCAGCCGATAAAGGCTCAGGCATTGTCATACTCAACCGCCTTGATTATAGAAAAGAAGTACTTAGACAACTAAGCGACACCCATACATACGTGAGTATCACATATGACCCTACATCTAGTCTACAAGATACACTGAGTACCATTGTATCAACAGGCACACAGAAAGGGGTAATCAATAAGAAGCTAGCAGAATTTCTTATACCACAACATCCAAGGATCCCCACACTCTATGTATTGCCCAAAATACACAAGACATTAATTAACCCCCCTGGCCGCCCTATAGTGTCAGGCTGCGGCTCAGTCTTCCAACCCGCGGCTGTTATGCTTGACCATCTCTTACGCCCTTATGCACAAATGGGTAAATCCTTTTTACTAGACACCACCGATTTCCTTAATAGGATACAAAACTTACAAATAGATTGGTCACAGAGCTGGTTGGTCACAATGGACGTCACCAGCCTTTACACCAACATCCCAACTGATCAAGGTATAACATGTGTTAAACATACCTTGGAGAAAAAGAGTTCATTGTTAAACTTCTCAATTTTGTTTTACGAAGTAACTATTTTCTCTTTGAGGATAATTTCTATATGCAGACCTCTGGCACCGCCATGGGTTGTAACGTGGCACCGACTTTTGCGGTAATTTACATGAATGAATTCGAAGAAAAATTTGTGTATACTCACCCATTGTATAACAAACATGCTTTATTGTGGTTACGTTATATTGATGATGTTTTCTGTATATGGCAGGGTCCACTAGAAGATCTGAAGATTTTCCATCATGATTTAAACTCATCCACCGAATCCATTGCATTCTCCCTCGAATCAAGCAACTCAGATATCGCTTTCCTTGATGTCCTTCTGAAGGTACAAAATAACTCCTTACAGTGTGATCTCTACTCTAAACCCACCGATAGGAATAGTCTCTTACGTTTCGACAGCTATCACCCTCCAGGCCTTGTTAAGTCCCTCCCACTATCGCAACTGATGAGAGTGAAGCGCATAGTCTCTGATCCTAAATTAGCTGTAACTAGGATGACACAGATGTCTAACAAATTTGCCAAACGTGGCTTTCCCCAACAGATACTGGACCAACACCTACAACACACCAGTAGATTATCCAGGGAACAACTACTCCAACCCAAAACCCCAACCAAGACCACTAGACCAGATAGAATCCCATGTGTCACTACTTATTCCACCCATAGTTCAGAAATTCGTAAAACCATAAACAAACATTGGCACATTTTACAAAAGTGCGCACCAGGTATCTTTCACTCTAAACCAATGATGGCTTATAAACGTCCAACCAACCTCAGAGACAAATTAATAAGATCGGACTTTGGCCCTAGGAACCCAAGTATTCAAACCACTATCACAGGGAGCCCCAACCCAGGCACTTACCCCTGCCTGGGATGCGCTCAGTGTGGTAATGTAACTAAGGGCAAAATCTTTACCCATCCCCATTCTGGCAAAAAATATACGATTAGGGGACACTTCTCCTGCCTCACTAGTTTTGTTGTCTACCTGATAAAATGCCCATGTGGCCTAGGATATGTAGGAGAGACTATACAAAAAATCAAAGACCGGGTTAGCCAACATAAGTCTAATATCCGCACCCAGAAAAAAGATGCCCCGCTAGTTGATCATTTCACTGACTTCAAACACACACCAAGCCAATTACGCTTCCAAGTGATAGACTGGATACCCCCATTGAGAAGAGGTGGTAACAGAGAAGAATCACTTCTTGAAAAAGAGATGCAATGGATCCGGCGGCTCAATACTTTACACCCAGGAGGCCTTAATAAAGATTATAAATTCTAATGATATCTGTAAAGTAAGATACTGTATGTAATCCAGTTGATGACTATTACTTCATTTATTATTTCACTAACTGTATCTATCATTCCTTCCCCAGGACCTTGTCTTTGTCTAGTACCGGGTGGGGACACCCGTGAAGCACAGTCTGGGTCGCTTTAGAATGACATCATGGGTATAGTATGATAAAAGAATAAAATATACCTACCAACGCAGCACAACCCCTCTCTTCACATACGTATATATGACTAAAAGGAATGGTTTCATATCGCATACCCTCACTTCTCTCCCTTTTATATTAAGTTTCTCATATCTCCCGTTCAGATACTCTCCCTTCCAGGTTCCAAGATGGCGCTCTAAGCATCTTGCCCACAACTTGACACTGAGCTCCACCCCTCCCTGCCCGTTACCAAACTAGGAGACACGCAGCCTCCCGCTGCTCTCCCCGTGCGCAGCCACGCCACCTATTCACATCCTACGCTCACATCCTACGCTTACTCAAATACAAGAGGAGTTCCGGCCCATTAGCATGGATGCCGTGTCCGCCAGGTTCCAAGATGGCGCTCACGGCTCCTTGCCCACAGCATGACACAGTGCTCTATTTCCTCTTTCTGGCCAGCACCGCCCACTACCCTCCCTGCTCTTCCTGTCTCATTACCATGTGCAGCACATCAGCTGCGATGCTACGCCACCCACCTACACCCCGCGCCTACTTAACACGTGAGGTCCGGCCAAACAACATGGATGCCGTGACCTCCATGCGCCCACAAGCGTCAGGTAAATACTTCTCCGTCACCGGAGTTTTCATGCAGCCCGCTTATGCATTGTATCTCTAATGCCTCTACTACTTTCTGTCTCCTGCCTCTTATAGCAATAAGATTTTTTCACCTCATACATTCTATCCCGTGAATCACCACATCCATTTCCTCCTACCTCGCATTACTTAACTATGTGAATAATTAATCCACCCATGGATCCCATGTAAGATAATACATCGCATTTTCCCCATCTCTGTAACAATATTTGTGCTGCTATAACCTATAACCCACGATCTATACTACCCTGATGTCTCCTTAGTTATTATAATAGATGCCACTATATTGTCATGATTTATGAACTTTTTGGACATGAATTTTCTGTATATGCTGTATATACTTATATGTCGACTAGATTCTACTTTTTCACCATGTCATTTTCAGCCGTACCTTTTCAATGCTATCGCTATTTCTTACTAGAATCATGTATTTAAATCATGTTGCCATGCTCACACTCTGTGATACTATCATAATTATGCATTGGAATCAAGCTGTTCTATATCACAATCTCATCACTATAACCATGTACTTTCTCGTTCCATTATATTACTACAATCATGCATTTTCCTTATCCTATTATATTGTGAATATCATGCATTCAAATCCTGTTGTCATTCTTATGTCATTCGCATATCCTTCTGTATACAATCGTGACTAATATTTTTGCGTTATTATTATTTTTGCGTTATTATGTTGTAAATCATTGCATCTTTGTTTTTTCGTATTTATTAGCCTGATGAAGGGTCCGACTCATATGGCCCGAAACGTTGCTATTTAATGTACCACTGGTGTGAAAAATGTAAATAAAAACACCTTCTTATAAGCAGAAATTGGTGTGCTGTCCCTGGGAATTACCTGCCTCTCCCAGGGTATGTCACCGTGCCATTCTGTCTCATTAAAATTAATACGACTCCTGCTGCCTCTCCCACTCTGTGGCCTTAAAATGTATTCCACTGCTGCCTCTTGCAGCTGCTGTTACGGTGCCACTCTGTGGCCTTGAAATTTGTTTGACTGCTGCCTCTTGCAGCTGCTGTTACGGTGCCACTCTCCTCTGCAGCAGCATGTCAGTCGTAAATTTTTGGTACGTTCTGTAGTCCTATTCCATTATTCAAAGCTCAAGTACTCAGGAAACCCTGTTTGTTTTCAACACTCGAATTTTTAAAAGTAAACGATTCCGGCCCCCGGGACACTCAGCGATGAGCATGGGGGAGGCGAGAGGCAGGGGCACCCACAGGTGGTAGCTCTCATTTTGTCACAGTCGAGGCAAAGCTAGAGCCTTCACTGCACCTCCTCTGTCTTACGTTCCCGTCCGCTGGCATAACCAGCCCCGATACTGATAAGAACATATGCGACAGTTGATCTTAACCAAAAGGACGCAAATTTTTTATTACGGTCTGCTCTTCAGGGTATGTCATCATGCCACTCTCCGGCCTGATGCTGCTGTCGCCGCCGACTCCACATGCCGTCTCCTGGCTGCCGCTACGTCAAAATTAGGTAATTGTGCCACTCTATGGCCTCCAAATTGTACTACTACTTCTGACTGGGTCGTGACTTCCGTCGTATCAGAGGTCACTCATCTACTCGTCGGTCACTCGCTCCAAATCATTCAGGCATGTGCTAGCATACTAAGAAAGAGTCTGACACACAGATCAGTTTCAATCTCAGCTCATGCGTAGTGCACCCAGTGGCAGCACGGCTAGGAGTTCTGAGCTTTATTCACAGTGCAGGTATGTATATACAGAAAAGAAAAGCACGGTTAGTAGGCAGGTATTAAGCATATATGTCTTGCATCCGGTAATGCTGGTATTCTCTGATTGGTTCTTTTAGATACATAATTCTTCTGTGTCTCAAGCACATGCAGGCTGCTTGAACAAAGCAAATTCCACCCTTCACTTAGGTTTAGTTTCTAGTGAACTGAAACTTGAGTCCTTGCAAGTCACATGGTGCAGATTACATCATCTTCTAATCTTAGAGTACATGTCTACGTTTTCATTGTAGCAACAAGGAGTATAAAGGAAAAAATATAATTTGATATATATATAAAAAAATAATAATACAGCTTGACCTCACATTCCCCCCTAAATTATATTTTCACTTTCCCTAACACTGATGTTCTTTTGGACCTTGACAGCTGTCCCATGGTGGGGTAATAGGGGAGGGATGCTTCACCCAATTACTGAAACATTGTGTCCTTATGACAGCAATCCTTCTTCCATTGGGACATTATCACCATGGGAGTCTGTCTGCTGCTCCCCCTGGCCTGTCCCTACTGGAGACTTTGATACGCTTCCAAGTCAAGCTTCTCTGGGAGAGGGGAGTGTGATTTCAGAGGGAGATCTATTTCAGTTGTCTTTATCAAGGAGTCAGCCTCCTGTGGGGTAAACATCATTCCAACATCAGTAACTCTCGACATTATCTTCTTGTACAAAGGAACACAGCAGCATAAGGCAATTAATCCTGCCAGAATAAGTCCTCCCAGAATCATACCCAGGGTCAACAGCAATCTCTTCCATCCTCCTACCCATTCGGTCATCCAGTTAGCCCAGCTAGTGTCCACCCCCGAATTTTGTTTTAACTCAACAGACAGCCCTTTGATTTTGTTCAAGGCTACAGTAACCTTTCCATCTATACCGGTATTTTCAGGAATATACGTACAACATTCTTCTCCAATCATGGAGCAGGCGCCTCCCTTTTCTGCCATCCACATATCAATTATGAATCTGTTTTGTAAAGTCATTCTGGTGTTTGGGCCTAGTTCTTCCACTATTCCCTGGAAGGCATCTCTGCTGTAGTTCACAAATCTTTGTTCATTATAGTACATATAGTTTATCCAGTCCACATTTTTGTTAATCTGGATCTGAGGAATAAGGGATTGAAATCCAGCAGAGATTTGATCCTGAGCTTTAAACTCATCTGGCACCCCCCTTGGCACACCTATGGCATCAATAACACTTGAGGGTCTGGTTGAAAACCGGTTAACAAGACAGATCTTCGTTTTCTAGACAATCCTCTAACACCATTGGCTGGTTGATCTGCATCTGGGTCCCAGGGTAAGACCCTGAAAGGCATAATTACTTTTACTAGGGTACATTGGCCTCTCCACATGCTGGGTAGTTTGTTTCTCAGCTTACCATCCCCGCATAACCAAAATATGTCAAATACAGCATGGGTCAAATTCATCAACATAGTAGAATTAGCAGTGGAATTGGTCTGACAGAATCCCGGGCTGAAGCTGCGTAATCTAAAATCTGAAGATTCAGTAGATGTGAAACAGGTATAATTCCCTTCATGTACATAAATTTCACCTGGAGGTCTTCCTTTTGGTTTGGGAGTTATTAGGGGACGGAGTTCAGGGCAACTAGTGTCGTTGATGCCCTTCAACAAATTTAACAGACATTCAGTATGATTTTCATCGGGTAAGTCAAGGGGGACAGTGGTTAAGTGGGTATTGGCAGCTGCACAGGCCATGCATCCTACAGAAATGTTGGCAGCCCTAACAGTGTATTTCACCCACTCTATCCATAAGTTCTTTCTGGGGTTGGTCTGTGTTTCTATGCTGAAAACATCTTCCCATGTCAATCCTTCAATGGGCAGAATTTCCTGAATTAGTTTATCCTTCTCTAGGGTTTCTTTACCTGGGAATGGGGTTACCGTGGGTGCAGCAGGCTTATTCTTAATGTCCTTTAATTCTATTATTCCCAAATGTGAGTTGATAGAGCCACTATGTACCCCCAGAACGTATTTTCCCAAATCCCTTGCTGAGGGATTTTCCAGATTCAAATATAAAGGGTAACATCTTGGGGCACACCCAGCCCCCCAAGGGAATGTCCTTCCCCTGGTTAAGGTCATTCGGGTCAACAGGGATCTGCCATTTTTGTCTACCCTTTCCTGGGCTTCCCGTGGTTTATAATTCCAATCTCTCCCGGTATTCCATCCCACATCTGACCAGTAATAACAGTTCTCATTGCCTGGGTGGGTTACGCAGAGATAGAATTGGCCCCCGTTATAATTTTCCCGCTCATACTGGGTGGCCCCCCCCCTTCTACACACCACACTGGTATGCACCACATCACAGAAATCGAATTGGAAAGTATTTACCGGGGTACTCATGTTTACCCAGAAAACAATGCTGGTGACAGAAGGGATAAAGAGACATAGAAAAAGGATATGTTTCATGGTGCCTCAATAGGGGACTTTTTGCAATGGGAAGCGTGGATCCAAGGATCTTTCCCTTCGAGCTTCACAGCAGTGGGAGTGACCAGCAGGACTCCGTAGGGACCTTCGAATCTAGGCTCCAGGCAGTCTCTCCGGACGTGTCTCTTCAGGTACACGCTGTCCCCGGGTTCAAAGTGATGCACAGTGTCACCTGTGGATTCTGGAAGAGAAGCAGAAACTGCAGCACGAGAATTAGATAATTCATGAGTCAGGGATATCACAAATTGCACAAGTTTATCCTGTCCTTTCTGCAACTCTTGTGTGTCTATCTCACCTATCTTGGGAGGCATCCCAAACAGAATCTCATATGGGGTGAGCCCATGTTTTGCCTGGGGTGTGTGTCTGATGTGGTATAACACTATGGGTAACAGGTCTGGCCAGGGGAGTGGGTGGTCCTGACTCATTTTCAGCAGTTTGGTTTTGAGCGTGCTGTTCATTATCTCGACCTTGCCTGAGCTTTGGGGGTGATATGGGGTGTGTAGGCCTTGGTGTGCACCTAGCATGTACCAAAGTTCTGAAAACACAGAGGCAGTGAAAGCTGGGCCTTGATCACTTTCGATGACTTCTGGAATTCCAAATCTACAGGCTATTTCAATAAGCATTTTCCTGGCTATAGTCTTCGCTGTCATATTCTTCACTGGGTATGCTTCAGGCCATCCAGAGAACATGTCCACAACCACTAGTACATATTCATATCCTTGAGCTGGTGGCATATGGATGTGGTCCACTTGTATTCTTTGCCAGGGGTAGTCAGGTTTTGCTAGATGTTGATTCGGGACTCTTTGTGTACTGCTGGGATTACATGTTTGACATACTTGGCAAGCTTGATTGTAGGCCGTCAGAGTAGTGCTGATTCCTGGAGCATAGTAGAACTTCCTGATGTAGGCCAAAGCCTGGTTCTTTCCTCGGTGGGTGACTCCATGTGCCCAGGTAGCAATAGCAGGATACATTCTTTTCGGGAGACAGAACACATTCTCCTTTTTCCATAAACCCATAGTTTTATCGAAGACTACTCCATCCTGCTTCCATTGTTTTCGTTCCTCAGGAGGAGCAGCGGCTTGTGCCTGTTGCAGTTTAGATGAGGGTGGTCTTGCTATCAGCAAATCAGTTGGGTTTTCCGTTGGAGTCTTCAAATCTTCTTCTTCTAGGAATTTCTTCCTTTGTGCCCTGGTGCTCACCATAGCTACTTCCGAGTCAATAGGATCCCATTGATAATCCATGCACTGCCATCTCTCTGACACAGGTCCCATCGCAGCTTGTTTCGCAGCTTGATCTGCTAGTTGATTTCCTCTGGCTTCTTTGTTGTTAATTCTTCCATGTGCTTTCACTTTTATAACTGCCACCTTAGCAGGTAACTCCATGGCTTGCATGAGCGTCTGGATAAGGTCAGCATGCTCGACTGGTGTTCCTGAGGACGTGATGAATCCCCGATTTTTCCAAATGGTGCCAAAGTCATGGGCAATCCCATAGGCATAACGGGAGTCAGTCCTAATGTTCACCTTTTTCCCTGTGGCCATTTGTAGGGCCGTTTGGAGGGCAATGAGTTCTGCCTCTTGAGCCGACCTGCTGGGTGGTAGAGCTTCAGCATGTAATACTTCAGTCTCGGTGGTTACAGCAAACCCAGTGTGAAATTTGCCTGCTTCATCAGCATACCTTGATCCATCCGTCCACAACTCCAGATCAGCGTCTGGAATCTCGGAGATAGACATGTTTTGAGGTTCTGATGTGTCTTGTTGTAAGGTGCGTAGACAGTCATGGTTCTGTTTTACCCATTGGTCCGGGTCAGTCTCTTCGGGGCCATCCCCCCTTGGGACCTGTGGTAGGAGAGTGGCAGGGTTGATCGTATTGCATCTCTTGAAGGAAACATAAGAAGGGAGCAGCAATGAGCATTGCAGTCTCAAATGTCTTTGGTGAGTCAGATGGCGAGGAAGAGTCAGGGAGAGCACAGCGGCTAGGTCATGAGTAGCTTGTATGACGACATCATGTCCCAATGTAATGTCAGCTATCTTGTCCATGAGTTTCTGCGCAGCATGGGCTGCCCGCAGGCAAGTGGGGGAGGTGCGTGCAACAGGGTCTAGCCTGCATGAGTAGTAGCCAAGAGGGCGCTGCTTTCCTCCATGGTCCTGAGCCAGTACTCCAGAAGCGTGTCCCTCAGTTTCAGAGACAAATAGATTAAATGGCTTCGTATAGTCGGGTAACCCAAGAGCCGGGGCATCAACAATGGCGCACTGGAGTTTGGAGAAACAGTCCTGGTACTGTTGGTAGATATCTGGGTTCGGCACATCCTCCCAGTTAGGACCAGTCTTGAGGGCATCATACAAGGGTTGCATGAGACGGGAGGCATCAGGAATCCATTGCCTACAGTAGGTGATGAGTCCAAGGAAGGATTGTAACTGACTGATGGTAGTTGGGTAAGGTATGGCCAGGATGGCTTGTTTCCTTTCTGCAGTCAAGTGCCTGACTCCTTGTGAAATGCAATGTCCAAGCAAAATAACACGTGGAAGGCACCACTGGACTTTATCCTTGGAGTGTTACAAGGGGAGGTACATCGCTTAAGTACTCCAGTCTGAAGGTAGGATTGGATCTGCTGTTGTAGACCGGTTTCTTGGGCTGCCTTCAGAGGATATTGGGGGACACGAGGATGTGGGACACCAGGTTTAAGATGAACCATCACCGCGGGGACTGGGAGCAGTCCGACGTCTTCAGGGCCTGTGGCCCACAGTGTGGAAGGCACTTGATCCTGTACACGAGGAGGCACTCCTGTGAGAGGGTTTGAGCCCATTTGCAACATCATCAGAGGTAGGGCCTTGATAACACAGACATCAGCTTCAACATCTCCGCCATCAGGTTTATGAAGTAGCAGTTGCATGCCATCAGTGTCATATACAATCTGGGCTCTGAGTTGCTTCAGTATGTCAGATCCAAGGAGATTGAGAGGGCAGGTATCTGATACCAAGAATTGGGCTGTCACATCCGGGAAAGGTCCCAAGGGAATGGGGACAGTTAGTCTGTTTTGGTGGGGTTTTCCTTCCACTCCAATACAGGACATCCAGTCTTCAGACAGTTCAACAGAGTGGGGGAGTTTTTGCTTCGAAATAACAGAAGTGGACGCCCCTGAATCCACCAGAAATTCAATAGGCACATCAGCCACTCTAAGAGTGATTTTCCCACAAGTGGGAGATGAGCTAACCACTGGCATGGCAGATCCAGGTTGTCCTCCCCATCATGGATGATTCCAGTTGTTTCCTTGATTTTCATTATTACTAGGTTGGTGTTGCGATGGGCTTCTGCAATCTCTCCTGAGATGTCCTGATCTTCCACAATTCCAACAATTTAAAGGGGGTCTTCTTCCATGTCCCTGATTTTGGCCTCCCCTTTGGGGCCTATAGTTGCCTTGGTATGGGTTCTGTGGAGGTGGGCCAAAAGGCTGCATTGCATTCTGTTGGGGGTACTGTGGCCAGGTGCCGTAAGAGACTTGGGGTCCACCGGGATAGGTTTGCTGTTGAGGTTGCATGGTGGTTGACTGCACCGGGACACTGACTGTTGGAGACATAACAGGACACAAAACAGCATCTTCACACTCTTCTTCCTTCATCATTAGGGCTACTGCCTTCTTCTTTGATTTCTCCTTTACTTCTTTGGCCAGGGTTCTGGCAAATCCTTTGGCCACCATGGTAGCATCTTGTAGGGTGCCCCCAATACAGTCAGGGCGAATGGACATCATTTTTTCCTTAAGAGGGTCAACCAATCCTTCTATAAAGGCCTTGGTAAGTAACATACGATGGGCCTTAGACTGTGAAGAGAACCCCAGATCATCAAATAACATTTGTATCCTGGCAGCATATTGCTCCACTGATTCCTCTGCTCCTTGAGTGATATCTTGCAATGACCCTTGGAGGTCTGTCAGAGCCTCTTGGGCCCATTGCTTGAGTTGTTTAGAGTAAATAAGACCAGAAGGATAAGTATCCAGGGGCGGAGACTGGCTCGCGTCAAAAGCCGGTGTCATCAGTGGCAAAAAGCTATCATTAGCTTTTATTTCTGTAAGGGATTGAAGATCCTGCCATGTTGCCGCATATGTTTTCTGTATTTGACACATCCGCCTGTAAAAGGGCATGGGCTGTTTCTCTGGATCAGGTAAGGTGGAGACAAGGGTTGAGGCCTATGAGGGAGTAAACTTGACATACTTCAGGCCTCCCTCCTTGGGGGCCTGTGGCTGTGGCGTGGTTGACTGTACCCAGTCTGCTATAACTTCATCCTCAGTATCTTCTTGAACCAAAGGGGCACTCATCACTGCCAGGGGTGTGTTTGGCTTTTCAGCCTTCACTGTTGGACCCTCTGCCAGGCACTCTCTCAAGAGTGGGAGCTTATCAGGATCATCAGTGATTATCCTAATGTCAGTGAGCTGAGTGTCTTGTGTGGCTATAAATGTCTTAATGGTATGCAAGAGCACCCTGGCTCCCTTCTGAACAGGATATCTGAACAGTCCTACAGATATTAAAGGAAAAATAACTGACTGGAGTCCCCTTTCAGCAGCTGTTGAAGCAGATAGATAGGCGAGGACATTCCAGACTACACTTTGCAATTGCTTCTCACACTCATCGGCCCTATCTGGGTCATATCTAGGGCCTACAGCATGTATGATGAGTGCCATGGGCAGGTGACCAGGGCCAGTGACTGCAATGCCCCCGGTTGAAATGGGTCCCTGTTCAGCAATTAACTGATCACAATCTGCTTGGAGTGAGGGACCTGCTGCAAGAGACAGAGAGCGGGCCAATCCTCCCAGGTGCTTGAGATTCTCATTAGCAGAGTTCACTATGACTTTGGCAGTGGTAGTGGTAATATCCCCCAACCCTATGGTAACAGTAATTTGATGCCCCCTTTTTGCAACATAAGTTTTTGAAACCTTTTGACTCCATTGCTCAATAGGCCTCAGGAGGGTAGGAGGGAGCGAGAGAGGTTGCATAACGGTAGGCCATACTGGGGTAGGCTCCACGGTGACAGGGGCAGGCCTCGAGGGCCTTGACTCTGGGCCTTGGTCAGGCCGGACTATCGGGATGGGGTCAAATTCAGCCCATCCGGAATATTGAGACTGGGAAGCATCATCAGGGGCCGCCGCTCATCTCCGTTGTTGGAGCATCTCTTGAGCTTCCGGGGTATTTAAAAGCTCCATCAGCGTAGGGAAAATGGCGGCAGGCTTAAGGCCTTGCGTGTCACCATGCGTTTCACCTGGGGCGGAGTCAGGGCCCTGGTAGTAGGATCCGGAAGGGGTGAGTACCGGATATAGCGGAGCGGTGGGTGCAGCCGGGGGTATGACGTCTTGCAGGGCGGGGACAGACCTCGCCCTAGGATGGGGGCGGTGTGCTCCACAATTATAACACATGTCACGCCAATCAGGATTTTGCGCGCCACACTTGAAACAGGTCCACCCCGCGGGACCGGAACCAGCACCATCATAGGGCGGTGTTTCTGTCTGGGAAGTATCTTTCTCTCGTGCAGGAACGAGGGTTTCAGGCAATGGACAAGGGACATCAACCTTCACATAACCATACAAATCTTCACATCCTATATCTCCTCCTGCACCCTTCACTTCCTGAAAACCTTCACTTTGCAATGCCCATGCCACCCGGAGGTGGGCTTGTGCCGTCTCAAGAAGACCTTTGTCTTCCAACATGCCTCGTGACTCGTCTGTCATTTTTCTCCATATACTCGGCTGAAGCCTTCCAGTGGTCGGCAGCTCAGCAAGTTTGTACAACTTCAAAGCCTCCTTCACATATCTCCTGCCTTCTCTGACTCGAACCAAGTCCACTGCCGTCTGTGCACCGTCTGGCAGGGTATGTTTTCTTTTGAACAATCTCAACATGTTTATGACCCGGCGATATTACTTATCTGTGTAGCTACTCACCAGATACGTGACCCCACAACCACCCTTTAGATCCACCAATACCAGGTTACAGGATCTCAAAGGTTAGGTCCCCAACCACAGTTTGCAGTCACTGGGTAATATCTATATTCTCACGTCACATACACAAATATCGACGCCCGTTCTGTTTCACTCCCTTAGACTAGCGGCCTGCGTCCAGCACGTGGATAACGCCTGCTCTGTTTGCTTTCTCGTACTAGCAGCCTGCGTCTAGGTCAGATGTTGTGATTGTTCTCTCTTACTTTGCCAATTTTGATTCAAGTCAGATTGTACAGAAAACAGTTAATCACTCGTTCCTTGTCCGCAACATGAGGAAATAAAACCACGAATGACCGAGTAGTCAGTGATAAGCCGTGAAAACAGGTTCGCGACCAGGCACTGTAACCATACCGTTGTATCACTATCAACGTGGACACCGATCCATATGGACCTTCCTGTCCAGACAACCGTACACTGACAGCCAACAGCAAATGACACATATATGTATGCGTACACTTACCGTGACTCTGAAGAGGTTGATCAGGCCTCGGGTCAGTGGACAGATGGCCGGCGTCAGAGGTCCGGTGTGGGTCGATGGTCCTCGATGGTCAGTTGGCCTGGCCCCACGTTTGGGCGCCAGATGACGGGGTCGTGACTTCCGTCGTATCAGAGGTCACTCATCTACTCGTCGGTCACTCGCTCCAAATCATTCAGGCATGTGCTAGCATACTAAGAAAGAGTCTGACACACAGATCAGTTTCAATCTCAGCTCATGCGTAGTGCACCCAGTGGCAGCATGGCTAGGAGTTCTGAGCTTTATTCACAGTGCAGGTATGTATATACAGAAAAGAAAAGCACGGTTAGTAGGCAGGTATTAAGCATATATGTCTTGCATCCGGTAATGCTGGTATTCTCTGATTGGTTCTTTTAGATACATAATTCTTCTGTGTCTCAAGCACATGCAGGCTGCTTGAACAAAGCAAATTCCACCCTTCACTTAGGTTTAGTTTCTAGTGAACTGAAACTTGAGTCCTTGCAAGTCACATGGTGCAGATTACATCATCTTCTAATCTTAGAGTACATGTCTACGTTTTCATTGTAGCAACAAGGAGTATAAAGGAAAAAATATAATTTGATATATATATAAAAAAAAAAATAATAATACAGCTTGACCTCACACTACCTCAGTCTAAACTTGGTCACTCTGGGTTCACCGCCATGCTGTGTCAGGGTAAATTTTTGGGTGGTTTACCTGCTACCTCAGTTTTACTTGGTCACTCTGTTGTCACCGCCATGCTGTGTCACGGTAAAATTTTATGTGCTTCACCTGCTACCTCAGTCTCACTTGGTCACTCTGTTGTCACCGCCATGCTGTGTCAGGGTAAAATTTTATGTGCTTCACCTGCTACCTCAGTCTAACTTGGTCACTCTGTTGTTACTGCCATGCTGTCAGGGTAAAATTTTATGTGCTTCACCTGCCACCTCATCTAACTTGGTCACTTGGTGGTGTCACCGCCATGCTGTGTCAGGCTAAATTTTTGCGTGGCTCACCTGCTACCTCATCTAACTTGGTCACTCTGTTGTCACCACCATGCTGTGTCAGGCTAAATGTTTGGGTGGTTCAGCTGCTATCTTAGTCTAACCAAGCCACTCTGGGGTTCACCGCCATGCTGTAAACTGCAATCTCAGTCTTAACAAGTCATCCTGGGGTTCACCCCCATGCTGTAAACTGCAATCTCAGTCAAACTATGTAATTTAGGGGTTCACAACCAAGGTGTGCCAGACTACAATTTTAGCGGGTTCACCTGCAAACTCAGTCACAGACTGTCATTCAGGGGTGCACCACCATGCTTTTTCAAACCAATTGTTTCTAAGGGTCACCTCCAGGCTCTCACCCATGATTTTTTGGAGGCTTGCCACTACACTGTCACCCAAAATTGTCTTGAGGGTCACCAGAGGCCTCTTCTCCACAACTTCAAGGAGGGTTACTATCCGGCCCTAGCACACAAACATTGTCTTGAGGGGCACTAAAAGGCTCTGCACCCACGTGTGGAGACTAATGGGTGGGTGCAGTGTGCGTCTTAGCCCGTCTGGAATTAGGAAATCTGGGCACTGTGCTTGGAGGACTTTGTGTCTGCTGTGGACAGGGTGGGTGTGGGGTGCGTGTTTGCCCATTTGGGATGGGGAGAGCTGGGCACTGTGCTGGGAGAACTTTGTGTACGCTGTGGACTACTGGGTGGGTGCGGGGAGGGAGACGCTTATGCCTGCGTCCTGGGGCGGGGGATAGGACAGCAGTGCCAGCATGGACAGTGGTGTCACCCGCAGTCGGTGATGGACCTTTGTTGCACCTAGTTGGGTGCTTTCCTAACATGTGCCAGCGCATGTGTCTTGCCCATCTTGGTCTGGGTCAGCACAATTGTCTTGAGGGTCACCACCAGGCTGTTGCCCAGAATTTGGCGTAATGGTATGATTAGGCAGCCTCAGAGGCATCCATGCATGCTGTCCCTGCTGTTTCCTGTCCATTTGTGTGGTGTTTCCATCATTTTCTGAGGTTTCCAGGTTTTCACACAACCTTCCCTGTGCAGAGCTTTGGTCCCCTGCAAAAAATGCTTGAGTCTCCCTTTGACTTCAATGGGGTTCGTTATTCAAAACGAGCACTCGAGCATCGGGAAAAATTCGACTCGAATAACCAGCACAACTATTGCACAATGTTGGACCAATAGTGCGTGACACATGTAGCAGTGCAGTTGTGACCTATGTATCGTGCGACTTATTGTCACGCAACACATGTCGCTGTGTAGCCCTAGCCTAAAGCTGACCTACAGCAGTGAAAATAAAAAAACTGGTTTGTTATGGATACCTGGAGTAAAACTGTGTGTACATGTATGTGACTGTGTCTAAGAAGCAGGCTGCACCAAGGCCTTTGGGAGGTAAGCACTTAATTGTGTTTCGGAGAGCTATTTAACTGAGCTCCTCAGCTGACTGCTAATTACCTCTCATCCAGCTTCCTCTGCCCTGCACCTGGCTGGGTTGTTATGGAAACCTGCAGTAAAGAGACCAAAGACCTGCGAGCTTCTATTGGCTGATAAGGGACATGTGACCATGTATATGGCAGTTGGGATTTGAAGAGAGAGACTTCCAGGCTAATATTGGCTAATGCAGATGATTTTTTTGGGAATATCTCAGGAATGGTACGTCCTAGAGATCCAAGACCCGGTCTAAAACCTTCCCGGACACCTGATGTACCTGTGTGGTAAACTTGGTGCAGATCGGTCAAGTTGTTTGGTTGCGCATAAAAAACGGACAGACAGAAACTCATTTTTATATTTATACTAGCAGAAGGACCCTGACCTAACCCTGACCGGGTTAGGGGCGTGGTTTAGCAGGACCTTGGGGTGGGGGGGGTTTAAGTCCTTCTTTTGAGGGTGGCCTGAATTACAGGTAAATGCCATGGTAATTTATGAGGAAACACAGTGGGTAGCAGTGGAAGAAAACATTGCTTCGCATGGGTATATTTAAACTATTTCAAAGTCACCCTCCCTCCCACCCCTGCAGCTGACAGAAATTGATTTTTACTTTCAATTTTTCAATCCCCATTGACTGCGGAGTGGGAGGGGGCATGGCCTGACTAAGTCGGGGGCATGACAGTGAGAACTGGGGCGGGGGTTTTAATTCCTTCTTTTGAGGGTGGTCTGAATTAAAGGTCGATACCATGGTAATTTATGAAGACACGCAATAGGTAGCGGTGGAAGAAAACATTTTTTATTACTACTCAACGGTCTTAGTCTAAAATTAGTCTAAAACATAAGTTATATTTATGGTAACCGGAATACCCCCTTTAACAGTGTCATCCACAGCACTCTGCCCCTTTAAAGCAGTGAATAGAAATGGCTGGGTGGTTAGTTAAAGGGTTTCTGTCACCAGATTTGGGCATACTAAACAGGATGGCATTTGCAATGTGCAAATGCCACCTGATGCCCAATCTGGTTTTCTTACAGTAATCAGATGAGCCGTTTTCTTAAAAAAAGCACTTTTATAATATGTAAATTAGGCGTACTAGGTGCAAGAGGCGTTTACCTTGCACCTAGTAATCGCCGTGTTCCTACCTCTAGTGCCGCCTCCTTCTTCCTGATTGACAGGGCCAGGCAGCTTGCTCGATGAGCTGCCGGCCCTGACCTCGATCGAAATCCCGCGCCTGCGCCGTGTAGGCTAAATTCTGCGCAGGCGCAGATAGTTCACCCGGCCGCCCGGCTCCTGCCTCTCTCACTGCGCCTGCGCCGTGCGGAGTAAAAGCGGCGCAGGCGCAGTGAGACCCGGGAGCCGGCGGAACTCACTGCGCCTGCGCCGCTTTTACTCCGCACGGCGCAGGCGCAGTGAGAGAGGCAGGAGCCGGGCGGCCGGGTGAACTATCTGCGCCTGCGCAGAATTTAGCCTACACGGCGCAGGCGCGGGATTTCGATCGAGGTCAGGGCCGGCAGCTCATCGAGCAAGCTGCCTGGCCCTGTCAATCAGGAAGAAGGAGGCGGCACTAGAGGTAGGAACACGGCGATTACTAGGTGCAAGGTAAACGCCTCTTGCACCTAGTACGCCTAATTTACATATTATAAAAGTGCTTTTTTTAAGAAAACGGCTCATCTGATTACTGTAAGAAAACCAGATTGGGCATCAGGTGGCATTTGCACATTGCAAATGCCATCCTGTTTAGTATGCCCAAATCTGGTGACAGAAACCCTTTAACTGAGCTCCTTAGCTGGCTGCTAATTACCTGGCTGTATTGTTATGGAAACCTGCCCTCCCTGTGTGTGTCTGTGCAGAGAATGGCAGTTGGGGTTTGAAACCAAAGCTCCCATGCTAATATTGGCTAATGCAGGTCATATTTTGGGAATATCTCGGGAACGGTATGTCCTAGAGAGCTGAGACCTGGTCTAAAACCTTCCCGGACACCTGATGTCCATGTGTGCCGAATTTCGTGAAAATCGTTCCAGTAGTTTGGTCGCGCATAGAGAACAGACAGACAGACAGACAGAAACTCATTTTTGTAATATTAAGAGATATAAGAAAAAACTTTTACTTAAAATTTACATAAAAAATCAATATATAATATATAAATATGTTCATCATCCAGTGCTGGTAATTGGGGGGTTAAAAAATGGAGTAATAAGATATCAATCAATCAGATACAGAGTTGTCTTGAAAGACTTCTTAGTCTATCCAGATATAATCATATGACTTTTTGTACTCTATACTATCTTTATCTCTGTATAGGTGGATTATATAGCGAAAACTCAATTCAGAATAGAAAAAATAAAAGAATAATAGAATACAATAAATAATAAGAATATCAGAATGACACAAGTATAGTATCAATGTGGTGGATACTTTCCATATAGTGGATAATTTATTAATAGGTGTATCAAAAAGAAATGTCCAACAGAGTATCCACCTATGGCTTTTATCCTTCGATAAATCTCTATCCAACAAAGTGTCCACCATTAATTAATAGCTACAGTGAGTCTCTTTTTACTATTCCACTGTAGCTTATACCTTCTTGATAGGTTGATAATCTCCAAAAACAGTCAGTCTGGATTTATATTATGCAGGGTTATATTACATTACTGCTCCTCCGATATTCCACCGCTCTGTCCACTCCTGCTTGACCGTATTGCTGAGATGCCTCTGGTGGCATTTACAGCGTGCGCTCGTATTGCGCGCTCTTTTCTGGCGTCCCACGTGGGCGCCCGCTATACTCCTTTATAATATGGCCGCTGTATCTTTGAAGTCTCAGGCTCTCTGCCTGTTCTTAGCTTTTGGGTTTTGAAGCAGTATTGAATGAGCAGTGTTAAATGGAGCAATCCTGGAAGAGTTATTTCATACTCATACAGTTTCTAATAGCACTCCCTGTAGCCAGATTCTTTCTTTACTGCCTGAAATTATGCCCAAACGCGTTTCGGGGTATTCCACCCCTTCCTCAGTGGTCTGCAGTTTGTGATAGTAATCGGGCTACTGTTATAGATCCCCAATTAATAAGGGGAGGGTTTGGCGTAGTAGATGGCAGTTCCCAAAGGTGTAGAAAAAATCTGGACTGGAGTTAGTTTTGTGAATCAATAGTCAGACTGTTAATAGACAGATAAAATTGTGCATACAGAGAGTTATATCCATAGAGTGGGAATTTAGAAATCGGTAGTATGGATAAGAACAGGTGGTAATACTCAAAATAAGAATAAAATTACAATAAAATTTGTATGCATAATATAATAATAAAAATAAAATAAAGTAAAAAGAACTCAAATATGAGTGATATTCAGGGTCCCTAAAAATATGTCAGGATAACCTGATATAGAGTCTGTAATTGTTATTATTGTGTCTATAGTGCTGTATATGTGGTCCATTTCGTTTTTTTCAGATATTTTTGAACTCTGATATTTTTAACCCTTTGGCGACATTGGACGTACCGGTACGTCCTGAGCACGAGGTAGTTCGTGCTACAGGGCGTACCGGTACGTCCTGCATTGAAACCCCCCCTGCTCAGTGCAGGGGGGGTTAAATGCTGTAATGGGTGCTGTTTAGGGCACCCAGCCACCCATAGCGAGGGCCTCGGGGGGTGCCGTGCACCCCCCATAATGGCGATCGCTGTGAATGGCTGTTCTATTCAGATCAGCCATTCACAGCAGGCTCCGTGACTCGGCGGGGATAGCGCTATTGTAGCGAATCCCCGCCGAGTGTCAGGGGTTAGGGGGAGGTCAGGGTGTCTCCCTGGCCCCCCCCGATCGGCTGTGATTGGTCAGTGACTGGTCACTGACCAATCACTGAAAAAAAAGTAAAAATAAGAAAGTTCAAAAAAGTTAAATAAAGGCACCTGCTCAGCCCGCTTCCTGTTTGTCCGGATTGCGAGCTGAGCAGGTGCCATTTTCGGTAAAGTGCCCCCCAGACCCCCAGTCCTGTCCTACTTACCTTTCCTGAAGTCTTCCGTCTTTCTGTCCCTCTCGGTGCTGCTTCTGCTGCCTGGCCGTTCCGGAGCTCCAGCTTCTTGCAGAGCAGTGCCACCTAGTGGCCTGCCTGCATCTAGCAGCTAATTAGAGCTTTTTTTTTTTTTTGGACCATCTGCCCCACATTTGTGTGGCCAGGTTGTCTTGTGTCTGTGGCCGATAATCACTTATCAGCCGTTTGCGGCTGATCAGCAGTTATCAGTTTTTTTTTTTGCTTTTTTTTTTTTTTTTTTTGGCCAGATTGTCTGTGGCTGATAATTGCTTATTGAGCCAGTTTTTTTGCGGCTGATAAGTAGTTATCAGTTTTTTTTTACTGGCGTGCATCCAGTGGACGCACACCGGTAAAAAGTGACACGTGGTTGAAAGTAAAATCACTACACTGCCCTACACTACACTACATACATAATAAAGTAATTTCACCCCCCACACACACATCACATTCCCCCTAGAAAATAAAAATGTTCCGCAGATCCCACAGGGGGTATACGGTGTCGGAGGCATATGATATTATTGCCAATAACTCCGACACCGATACCGCCAGTGAGGAAGAAGAAGAGGATCCTGCTTTCCTCCATTCTTCTTCCTCCTCCTCCTCCTCGTCATCATCATCCAGTGATGACGAGCGTCCAATTAGGCGACGACGGCCCAGAACGGTCGCACAGGAGCCCCCCCATACAGGGGCTCCTGTGTGGACTCCAGCCACCCCAAATTACGCACCATGCATTCCTGCGTTTGTGGGACGCGCAGGAATCCAGATGTGCACAACAAATTTCACAGAAATTGATTTTTTTACGTTCTTTTTCTGTGATGAATTTGTTGAGCACATGGTGGTGCAAACAAATTTATATGCCAGTCAATTCCTGGCCCAAAACCCGACGTCTTGCTATCACAGACCCCCACAGGCGTGGACGCCTGTGAATGCAGCAGAGATTAGGACATTTTGGGGTCTCTTGCTGCATATGGGTCTAGTGAGAAAACCCAAAATTCGGCAATATTGGAGTGGTGACATTATGTACAACACTCCAATATACCGCATGGCGATGGCACGGCAACGGTTCGAACTGATCCTAAAGTTCTTGCATTACAATGATAATGCAACGTGTCCACCCCGTGATCACCCCACATATGACCGACTGTTCAAAATACGGCCGGTCATAGATCACTTCGCCAAGAAATTTGTTGATGCCTATACCCCGGAGAAGTTTCTGTCCCTTGACGAGTCCCTAGTAAGTTTCAAGGGCAGACTTCACTTCCGGCAGTACCTGCCCAGTAAGCGGGCACGGTACGGGATTAAACTCTATAAACTCTGTGAGAGTACCTCCGGGTACACTTACAGGTTTAGAGTTTACGAAGGGAGGGATACCCGCATAGAGCCCCCAGAATGCCCCCCCACCCTTGGAGTTAGCGGGAAAATAGTGTGGGACCTAATGTTCCCACTGCTGGACAAGGGTTATCAACTGTACGTTGATAACTTCTACACCAGCATCCATCTCTTTCAGGCCCTTGCTGCCCGAGCTACCACAGCTTGCGGCACTGCAAGGAAAAACCTGAGAGGCCTCCCAACCTCCCCGTTAGCAACACCAATACCACGGGGCGAGAGTAGGGCCTATCGTAGTGAGAGCATGTTGCTGGTCAGATATAAGGACAAAAGGGATGTCCTTATGCTGACCACCATACATGACAGCGGCAGCACCCCTGTGACGCTACGTGGTTCCACAACAGAGATCCTAAAGCCGAACTGTGTTGTGGCTTACAACCATTATATGGGAGGAGTTGATCTGTCTGATCAAGTCCTCAAACCATATAACGCCATGAGGAAAACCAGAGTCTGGTACAAGAAGCTGGTTGTCCACATGGTTCAAACGGCAATGTACAACGCCTTTGTACTTTGCCGCTTGAACGGTTACACAGGGAGATTCCTTCAGTTCCAGGAGGTAGTAATAAAGGCCTTGATATTTGGTGACCAAGAACAGGCGAGCACCTCTGGAACTGAAGGCCCCCGTATTGTCCCAGGGCAACATTTCCCAGGTGAAGTCCCCCACACCGGGAAAAAGGGACGATCACAGAAAAAATGCAGAGTGTGTTACAAAAGAGGTATACGAAGGGACACTAGATATCAATGTGACACCTGTCCCGATCACCCGGGCCTCTGCATAAATGAATGCTTCAAGGCGTACCACACGTCTATGAGGTATTAGATTTCTGTGATCTTTGTCCCCATTTTTTAAGGTCACCCCTGGGATTCTTCACTGTAAGAGCGTTGAGACACCATGGACCAGAGGAAACGGTCATGGTGAACTCAACCGAGAAGGTTGTTGATCCAGGGATTTATTCCGATTGCCAGATTGGAGTCAGGAAGGAATTTTTCCTTACAGTGAGGTAAATTGGCGTCTGCCTCCTGGGATTTTTGCCTTCCTCTGGATCAACACTACAGGGCCTGTGAGCACTTGGCCTGTGACATCACTAGTACAGCGTGATGTCACAACCGGAGTGATGTCACAAGCCAGGTACTCCGGAATGCAGAGGAATTCCTGCCCTGGTAATAGAATTACATTGCAATTCCAGACTAATGCAAAGGGCGCTCCTTTCATTCTAAGCCCTACTGTGCGGGCACACACCACTTTACATCCACATATGGGGTATCTACGTTCTCAGGAGAAATTGCATTACAAATATTGGGGGGCTTTTTCTCCTAAGACCCCTTATAAAAATGAAAAAATTGTGCCCACCCAACAAATAAGTGTAAAAAATAGTTTTTTTTTTCCACTTATATATAGGGGTAGGCCCTAATTTTTCATTTTCTCAAGGGTCTTAGGAGAAAAAGCCCCCCACTATTTTTAATGCAATTTCTCCTGAGAACATAGATACCCCATATGTGGATGTAAAGTGTTGTGTGCCCGCACAGTAGGGCTTAGAAAGGAAGGAGTGACCTTTGGATTTTGGATTTAGCTGGAATTGTCACTGGAGGCTATGTCATGGTTACAAAGCCCCCCTAGTGTCTGGACAGTGGAAACCCCCACATGTGACCCCATTTTGGAAACGTAACCCCTCAAGGAACATTTCAATGGGTGCAATGAGTGGTTAGACCCCATAGGTAAGTTACTGTAGTTTGGGAAAATGGATAGTGGAGATAAAAAAAATGGGTTTTTCATTTCCACCATCCATTTTCCCAAACTACAGTAATTTACCTATGGGGTGTAACCACCTATTGCACCCATTGAAATGTTCCATGAGGGGTATCGTTTCCAAAATGGGGTCACATGTGGGGGTTTCCACTGTTTAGACACATGGGGGCTTTGTAAATGTGACATAGCCCCCAGTGACAATTCCAGCCAAATCCACTGTTAAAAATCCAAAAGGGCGCTCTTTCCTTTCTAAGCCATGCTGTGGGCCCATAGACCACTTTATATACACATATGGGGTATCTATGTTCTCAGGAGAAATTGCATCATAAATATTGGGGGGCTTTTTCTCCTTATACCACTTGTGAAAATGAAAAATTTGGGCCTACCCAAACATATAAGCGTAAAAAAATTATTTTTGTTATACTTATATGTTGGTGTAGGCCTAAATTTTTTATTTTCATAAAGGGTGTAAGGAGAAAAAGCACCACAAAATTTATGATGCAATTTCTCCTGAGAATGTAGGTACCCCATATGTGGATATAAAGTGGTGTACGGGCCCACAGCATGGCTTAGAAAGGAAAGAGCGTCCTTTGGATTTTGGAGAGTGGATTTGGCTGGAATTGTCACTGGGGGGCCATGTTGCTTTTACAAAGCCCCCCTGGTATCTGAACAGTGAACGCCCCCAAAAAGTGACCCCATTTTGGAAACGACACTCCTCAAGGAACATTTTAAGGGGTGCAGTGAACAGTTAGACCCTATAGGTAACTTACAGAAGTTTATTAAAGTGGACAATGGAAATGAAAAAAAATATTTTTTACACTTATATGTTGAGGTAGGCCCATATTTTTCATGATCAAAAGGGTTATTAGAAGAAAAAGCCCCCCAATATTTGTGATGCAATTTCTCCCGAGAATGTAGATACCCCATATGTGGATATAAAGTGGTGTACGGGCCCACAGCATAGCTTAGAAAGGAAAGAGCCCCCATTGGATTTTGGAGAGTGGATTTGGCTGGAATTGTCATTGGGGGCTATGTCACATTTACAAAGCCCCCCTGTGTCTAAACAGTGGAAACCCCCCACATGTGACCCCATTTTGGAAACGACACCCCTCAAGGAACATTTCAATGGGTGCAGTGATCAGTTAGATCCAATAGGTAAATTGCAGAATTTTAGGAAAGTGGACAGTGAAAACAAAAAAATGGATTTTTCATTTTCACTGTCCACTTTCCTAAATTTCTGTAATTTACCAATTAGGTCTAACTGATCATTGCACCCCTTGAAATGTTCCTTGAGGGGTGTCGTTTCCAAAATGGGGTCACATGTGAGGGGTTTCCAGTGTTCAGACACAGGGGGGCTTTGTGAACGCAACATAGCCCCCAGTGACAATTCCAGCCAAATCCACTCTCCAAAATTCACACTGCGCTGCTTCCTTTCTAAGCCGTTCTGTGCACCCACACAATACTTTACATAGACATATGGGGTATTTCCGTTCTCGGGAGATATTGCACCACAAATTTTGTGGGGCTTTTTATCCTTATACCCTTTGTTAAAATGAAAAATTTGGGGTTACACCAATGTGTAAGTCTAAAAAATCTGATTTTCCATTTTTACAGACTATCTTTGGGTTATTCCTGTGAGACACCTATAGGGTTAACAAACTTCAACAATCTAATTCTGAGTACTTTGAGGGGTGACGTTTTTAAAATGGGGTCATTTATGGGGGGTTTCCTTATGTAAGCCCCTCAAAATCACTTTATATCTGCATTGGTGCTAAAAAAAAATGGTTTTGGAAAATTTAGTGAAAATTTGAAAAATGGCTTCTAAACTTCTAAGCCTCCTAACGTCCTAAAAAAGTAAAATGACGTTTACAAAATGATGCCAACATAAAGTAGACATATGGGGAATGTAAAATAAAAAATATTTTTGGAGGTATTACGGTGTATTTTGAAAGTAGAGAAATTGAAATTTGGAAATTTGCAAATTTTTCAGAATTTTTGGTAAATTTGGGATTTTTTCATAAATAAGGGTGAAATATATTGACTCAAATTTATGACTGTCATGAAGTACAATGAGTCACGAGAAAACAATCTCAGAATGGCCTGGATAAGTAAAAGCGTTCCAAAGTTATAACCACATAAAGTGACACATGTCAGAATTCAAAAATTTGGCCCAGACATTAAGGCCAAAATGGGCTCTGTCCTCAAGGGGTTAATGTCCTCTATTGTTTTCAATGGTCCTTGGTGATACTCATGTTATATAGTTTAGTTTTTAATTTTTAATTTTTTACTGTGTTTTTTTATATTCCTTATGACTTTATTATATTGTCTTTGTTATCTTTTTTGTCTTTTTGTTATCTTTTTCTTTCTTTATCTTGACAGATGACAGAAGATAGGGGAATGGGGGCCTCACTAGGAGGGGAGATCGAGATGCTGGTAAAACAGCCTGATCTCGATGTCCCGTCCATGTAGGGCACACATCCCAATGTCTCTGAATGATCTATAGGAATCCGAATATTTCTATTTCGGCATTCAAGCTTTCTGGGACCATTGCGTCAAACTCAAAGATTCGTCTGGACTCTATTCTGGACATGTTCATAATGTGATTTCTAGAGCTATAACAGTAAGTAGGGAAGGGTCTTTGTTGTGTCGTTCTTTAAAATGCTTGGACACCATGTGTTGTTCATACCCCTTCCTTATATTCGTCATATGTTCTGCCACCCTTTTCTTAAACGGGTGCTTTGTCCTTCCTATGTATTGTCTCTTACATGGGCATTGGAACAAATAAATCACTTCTGTAGAATTACAAGTAAGGCAGTCTTTAATCTCGTATGTGTGTGTATTGGTTGTGGATTTAATTTCCACTGTTTTCTTGGGACACTTAGTTATCTTGCAGTTATTGCAACATCCGCATCTATAAAAACCTCTTGTAGTCAACCAATTTGTTTTGTTGTAGTTATCCTTTCTTTTTATAGAGGGGGCTACTTTTAGGCCTAGGTTAGGTGCCTTAGTGTACATGATTGATGGCACTTCTGGTAATAGTGATCCAATTACTTTCTCTTTCTTTAAGAGATGCCAGTGATTTTTTTATTATTTCTTCTACTTTACTGTAATGTGAATTGAAAAGGAGAATCAGTCTTATCTGTCCGTTTTCATCACTTCTAGTATTTCTTTCTGTTGTCTTAAAAAAATCTTGTCTGTCCATCTGCCTTACTCTATCTAAGGAGGATTTTAATATACTATCAGGATATTGTTTAATAGCAAATTGTTCCTTTAATACTTTTGGCTCTTCCTGGAATTGTTCATTTGTTGTACAATTCCTCTTCAATCTCCTGAATTGACTTACAGGGATATTAAGTAACCATCTCGGTAAGTGGCAGCTTGAAAAGAGAATATAACTGTTCGTTGAAACCGATTTTTGAAACGTACTACACATTAGTTTATTTTACGGGATTTTTATACATAGATCTAAGAATTCAATCTGATCTTTACCGGTATTAGTGGTGAAAGTTAGGTTGTAATTATTAATTCTGATATCTTTTAAGAAGGTACCTAGTTCTTCTTTTGAGTCTCGTCATATAAAGATTATGTCATCTATATATCTCTTTATATGGCGAGACTCAAAAGAAGAACTAGATACCACTAATAAGTCTTTTAAGACAACTCTGTATCTGATTGATTTATTTCTTATTACTCCATTTTTTAACTCCCCAATTACCAGCGCTGGATGGGGAACACGTTTATATATTATATATTGATTTTTTTATGTAAATTTTGAGTAAAACTTTTTTCTTATATTTTAAGATTGACCTAGCTATACAATAAATTGATCTTATATAGCCAATTCCTACTTCTCCCATCTGTCAGTGTGCCTGTCGCTAATCTTTTACTTCACTTCTATATTCCTATCAGCATAAGGGTGAGCCGTTGTCAGTGCACCTCAAATTCATTGTTCTAGGTGGTAAGCCACTAATTCTCCTACGTAATGTTTGTCTGTGTCGTTAAAAGATATCGCCAGTATTCCCCATACGGCACTCCGCCCCCTTAACCCTAACCCCCGCCTCCATAAAATGGAACCTCCACAGGAGCCCATGACCTTAACTTTGACCTTCACAGCAGCCTGCTCCCTTGACAGTGACCTCTTCAGTACTCGTCCCTTTAACAGTGACTTTCAATTATATTTACAACTAGCTGAAGGACCCGGCTTCGCTCGGGTATATTTAATTTATTTAATTTACTGTTTGTGTGTGTGTGTGTCATTAAAAGATATGGAGAGTGACCTCTACAGTGCCCGCCCCTTTAACAGTGACCTCTACAGCAGCCCACCCCTTTAAAAGTGACCTCTACAGCGGCCAGACCCTTTAAAAGTGACCTCTACAGTGGCCAGCCCCTTTAACAGTGACCTCTACAGTGGCTCACCCCTTTAACAGTGACCTCTACAGCGGCCCACCCCTTTAACAGTGACCTCTACAGCAGCCCACCCCTTTAACAGTGACCTCTACAGCAGCCCATCCCTTTAACAGTGACCTCTACAGCAGCCCGCCCCTTTAACATTGACCTCTACAGCTGCCCGCTCCTTTAACAGTGACCTCTACAGCTGCCCGCCCCTATAACAGTGACCTCTACAGCAGCCCACCCCTTTAACAGTGACCTCTACAGCAACCCGCCCCTTTAACAGTGACCTCTACAGCAACCTGCCCCTTTAACTGTGACCTCCACAGCAGCTAGAGTGGCCACTGTCTTCACCCCAGAAAGCCAAAGCCTGGAGAGCTGAAAACTGTTCTAAAACCTTCCCAGACACCTGATGTACATGTGTGCCAAATTTTGTGATTGTAGCTTCAGCGGTGCGGATTCCTTTAGCGGACATACACACACACACACATACACTCAGTTTTATATATTAGATTAGTCATCTGACTATTGGTTGACTTTATTTTACATATGTCTCCTAATTGAATCGCTTAAGACTTTTAATGTGCCGTTAAAATATATCTTGCTAACTCTACAATAAACTTAAAATTAAAAGTATCAGTAGAATTGCCTCCTTTGTTCTGCAAATTAGATCTGTCTTGCTCTATTTGCTCTGCAAGCTAGATAAGTGACCATGAGAGGCTGGTAGCCGCGCGCTGGCTCCAGACTCTTCTCACGGGGCTTTCTCCCTATCGACTACTCTATATTTTGTTTCTCTCTATGTTACTGTCGAGGTATATGGACTTAATGTAATGTATTCTATTACAAATCCTGAGTTTCCCACGTCTCCAGCATGATGTGAATTCAATATCCTGGATAATGTGATGAGCTAAGAACAAGTGTGCCTTTATATACTTTTATACCTTTTATACTTTTATACTCTGTAGTCTTTATAAAGCTTGCATAAAATGTATTCATATTTAGCTGATGCAACAAGTCTAAGATGGCGCCTATACTCTTATCTACACGAGGGCCTTATCTCTTCTCAAGGCAGTGATGCAGGATGGCATGAGGCTCCTTGCCCAATCAAGACCATGTAGGAGTACAAGAAGAGATATACATTATTAGTTATTTTGCATGCTTACGCCCCTTCTCCCTTTGTCTGTGAAGATATATACCGTTATAATAAAAGAGGATCATCAGAGCTATAGAGACTGCAGCCACGAGGCATGTCATAGAACTGATGCTGAACTATACATACTGTGTCAGTGTCCTTTCTTATATAAGTGTACACTCATGCCTGTTTGATTTGGAGTGACTGATTGAACCTCAAAAGGCAATATTTATTGTTACCCTAACATTACTAGGAAGCATTCTTGCTGCATTTAAAATCCCTCAAACACTGCCCCCCGACATGTTCCACCAGATCCCAAGGGGCCCAGATGTCTGCAGTCCTCTTCCTGAAGTGTTATCCACAAATAGGCCAATCCTTGTTAGCATCTTGGTGCTAACTACCTCCCAGGGAGCAGTTTTGCTGTTTATCTACTCTCTATGCAGCCTTAAGTTCATTCATCAATCAATTACCCCAACATGGCTGCTGGCTTTGTAATACAGAAGATACAAATACATAAATACACACTGTATATATACAGAACAGACCAAAAGTTTGGACACACCTTCTCATTCAAAGAGTTTTCTGTATTTTCATGACTATGAAAATTGTAGATTCACACTGAAGGAATCAAAACTATGAATTAACACATGTGGAATTATATACTTAACAAAAAAGTGTGAAACAACTGAAAATATGTCTTATATTCTAGGTTCTTCAAAGTAGCCACCTTTTGCTTTGATTACTGCTTTGCACACTCTTGGCATTCTCTTGATGAGCTTCAAGAGGTAGTCACCTGAAATGGTATTCCAACAGTCTTGAAGGAGTTCCCAGAGATGCTTAGCACTTGTTGGCCCTTTTGCCTTCACTCTGCGGTTCAGCTCACCCCAAACCAGGTCATCTGGCATAGCACCCCATCACTCTCCTTCTTGGTCAAATAGCCCTTACACAGCCTGGATGTGTGTTTGGGGTCATTGTCCTGTTGATAAATAAATGATGGTCCAACTAAACGCAAACCGGATGGAATAGCATGCAGCTGCAAGATGCTGTGATAGCCATGCTGGTTCAGTATGCCTTCAATTTTGAATAAATCCCCAACAGTGTCACCAGCAAAGCACCCCCACACCATCACAACTCCTTCTCCATGCTTCACGGTGGGAACCAGGCATGTAGAGTCCATCCGTTCACTTTTTCTGTGTCGCACAAAGACACGGTGGTTGGAACCAAGGATCTCGAATTTGGACTCATCAGACCAAAGCACAGATTTCCATTGGTCTAATGTCCATTCCTTGTGTTCTTTAGCCCAAACAAGTCTCTTCTGCGTGTTGCCTGTCCTTAGCAGTGGTTTCCTAGCTGCTATTTTACCATGAAGGCCTGCTGCACACAGTCTCCTCTTAACAGTTGTTGTAGAGATGTGTCTGCTGCTAGAACTCTGTTTGGCATTGACCTGGTCTCTAATCTGAGCTGCTGTTAACCTGCGATTTCTGAGGCTGGTGACTCGGATGAACTTATCCTCCGCAGCAGAGGTGACTCTTGGTCTTCCTTTCTTGGGGCGGTCCTCATGTGAGCCAGTTTCTTTGTAGCTCTTGATGGTTTTTGCGACTGCACTTGGGGACACTTTCAAAGTTTTCCCAATTTTCCGGACTGGCTGACCTTCATTTCTTAAAGTAATGATGGCCACTCAATTTTCTTTACTTAGCTGCTTTTTTCTTGCCATAATACAAATTCTAACAGTCTATTCAGTAGGACTATCAGCTGTGTATCCACCTGACTTCTGCCCAACACAACTCATGGTCCCAACCCCATTTATAAGGCAAGAAATTCCACTTATTAAACCTGACAGGGCACACCTGTGAAGTGAAAACCATTTCAGGTGACTACCTCTTGAAGCTCATCAAGAGAATGCCAAGAGTGTGCAAAGCAGTAGTCAAAGCAAAAGGTGGCTACTTTAAAGAACCTAGAATATAAGACATATTTTCAGTTGTTTCACACTTTTTTGTTAAGTATATAATTCCGAGATTAATAAAAAAGTGAGTGGCTCACCACCAGAGATCAATGGAGCGTCGAGGTGATCAAATCCAGGCTTTACCCACAGCCTATTGGTATGTAGAGAAAAATAACTTGTATATATGGATGAGCACACTCTATCTGGTGTTATTATCTAATAGAAATGCAAAGAATATAGTATAATAATGTCTGTTTGTCATAAATATTTATTAATATAAGGTATTAAAAATGTAGTATATATAACAGATAATAAATCGCTGGCCAGCATTAAACCAGATTCACCTGGAAAGGAATGTGAAATTAACCAATAAAAGAAATGAAAAAAAGATGAAATAGATAACAACACCAGTGGGAAAATCACACACAAATTCAAAATCCAAACACACAATAATACTCACCTGAACACATCTCCATATGGATGAGAAAGGCAAATAAATGCCAAATATATTAAAAATAGACACACAAAAAACAAAAAACAACACACAATAAATCACAATCATTACTATAAAATATTGAATTATACGTAGATACCTGTAAATGAAAAAATTAGACCAACTAATCATGCACAAACACAAAGCACCAAAAACCAGCAGTAGAAAGCAGATTCACTATATATTCATTTTTATATATTTCTATATTTTTCTTACACTCTTTTTATACACATATTCATTTCTATATATATTGAGTACTTTTTGGTTCTATTACTCATCTGAACCTATATGGAATCACTTAGAAAGGAATGTGAAATTGACTAATAAAAGAAATGAAATAAGACAAGACAGATAACAACACCAACGGGGAACATTACACACAAATTCAAAAACCAAACACACAATGATATTCACTTGAACATGTAGTTATATGTATAAGAAAGGTAAATAAACGCCAAATAAATTAAAAATGGACAAGCAAAAAATAAAACACATAATAAATCACAACCATTACCATAAAATATTGAATTGTATGCACTAAGAGATGTAGATACTTGTAAATGAAAAAAACTAGACCAACTAATCATGCACAAACACAAAGTACCAAAAACCAGCAGTATAAAGCACATCTACCATATATTAATTTTTTTTATATATATTTTTATATTTTTCTCACATTCTTTTTATATACATATTCATTTCTATACATATTGAGTACTGGTACAATTTGGTCTTATTACTCATTTGAATTTATCTATGGTGAAACTATATATATATTGATACCAATCCCAATCCGAATCCATGCCAGTGTTTTCCGTTGCAACCTAATGATACATCACTACAAGACTATTTAAGTCCGTCAAGTCCACAGTCCAATATTGGCAGCCACTGAGGAAGGGGCAGGAGAATACGCCCCGAAACGCGTTTGGAATATGAGGGACAGTACGGACACTGGCTTAAATAATTTTGAATCATTTTTTAGCCATTATGAATCATTTTTTAGCCATTATTGGCTTTATTTTTTACCCTTATTTTTTATTGTTTCCGTCTATTTGAATAAGCCCCAACATTAAGGACATTGTATAAAGAATATGGGGAGGACATCTAACTAATATATGAAAGTTTTTCAAAATTTAAAACATATCAACAAGGACAAAGAAACAGATACCCACTAACACGTGGGATGCTACGACGGGTATCACTGCACGAGTGCCGGGAAGAGAAGCGCGCGCAGAGGACCGGCGTTCCCGCACTAACAGAGGAGCAGCGTCCTCGTGCTAGGAGCATCAAAGCCGAGCACGGACGGAGCGGCCTTCAGCGCATCTGAAATACAACATCTACTACTATATCGCTTCTCAACGGAGACACAGTGGAGGGGTAATGTACTATAACACTATTCATGCAAGAATCATTTATATGTGTCATTAAGGATCTTAAAGGGAGTCTGTCACCACGATTTTGACTATTAAGTTATTTATAGCACTGGATTCAGCTGACTATAAGCATCTCCAAAACGTTATTGTTATAGGGCATAAATGAAGATCTGATGTTAAAAATACCTTTTTTATCAACTGTCAATCTCTTACTTAAGGAGCCCAAGGGGATGTGCCAGCGATGTTGGAGCCCGGCCACGGCGATTCAGTTGGAGCCCAGGACCGCCCACCTCATTAATATTCACTTCACTGCTTGAAGCAGTGAAGCTCCGGCACGGCTGTAATCCCGCGCAGGCGCAGTACATCCTGTGAAGCTGTAGCCCGCAGACCGCACGGCGCAGACCACTTAATGTACTGCGCCTGCGCGGGATTACAGCCGTGCCGGAGCTTCACTGCTTCAAGCAGTGAAGTGAATATTAATGAGGTGGGCGGTCCTGGGCTCCAACTGAATCGCCGTGGCCGGGCTCCAACATCGCTGGCACATCCCCTTGGGCTCCTTAAGCAAGAGATTGACAGTTCATAAAAAAGGTATTTTTAACATCAGATCTTCATTTATGCCCTATAACAATAACGTTTTGGAGATGCTTATAGTCAGCTGAATCCAGTGCTATAAATAACTTAATAGTCAAAATCGTGGTGACAGAATCCCTTTAAGTGAACATTGAATCAGCGTTCTGCAAAGTACTGATAGGACCATATTGCATTTATTAACGCTACTTACCCAAAAGGGAATTAAAAAGAGGGACCCCAAGAAGGAATAAAGACTCTCACATTTTTATATCTTTTATTTTTTAAATATTTTTTCCCCTTTTTTTTTTATTATTTTTCTTATTATCATTATTCTTCCTTTTTTTCCCTTGTTTTTATTTATTTGTTTCAATGGTTTAATGCTGGCCAGCGATTTATTATCTGTTATATATACTACATTTTTAATACCTTATATCAATAAATATTTATGACAAACAGACATTATTATACTATATTCTTTGCATTTCTATTAGATAATAACACCAGCTACAGTGTGCTCATCCATATATACAAGTTATTTTTAAGTATATAATTCCACATGTGTTAATTTATAGTTTTGATGCCTTCAGTGTGAATCTACAATTTTCATAGTCATGAAAATACAGAAAACTCTTTGAATGAGAAGGTGTGTCCAAACTTTTGGTCTGTACTGTAGGTAAATCTCACTGGAGTATGTTACACTACGAACTATAACCATAAAACACATAATATCACTGCAAACATTATAATAATTAAGGATAAGGTGGACCTTATTCCTGATAGCCCCTTTAACAGTGACCTCCACAGCAGCTGCCCCTTCAATAGTGGTCCCTATCCTCTTAACTGTGACCTCCACAGCAGCTACCCCTTTAATAGTGGCTCCTACCCCCTTAACAGTGACCTCCACAGTGCCCTGCCTTTTTAAGGCTAGGGCTACACGACAACATGAGTTGCGCAACAATTTTTTATAATGATAGGCAACATTCTGCGACACGGCAGTGAAACACCATAGACTATAATTATGCCATTGTGTAGCCCTTGTGGGATGTAAGCACTGAATTGTGTTTCGGGGAGCTATAACTCCATTAATAGCACGTCTACCAGCACGTGCTTGTACTTGCGCATCTTCCGATCACGCTCCAGTGATGGAAGTAAAGACGGCAAGTTGTCTTTTTAGCGAGGATCCAGGAGGGTGGCCACCCAGTAATTAGCACTGTTAAGAATGCGGGCAATTTGGCGGTCATTGTGCAGGCACTGCAGCATGTAGTCTCTCATGTGTGCCAGGCTGCCCAGAGGTAACGAAAAGCTGTCCTAGGTGGGAGGTGTATTGTCTGTTTCCTCTGTATCTCCCCAGCCACGCTCCAGTGCTGCCCATGAACTGATTTGGGTGCCACCCTGCTGTGAAAGTTGTCAATGCACTTTAGGATAAGTCCCAAAATAGGACTTAATACTCAGTTGTCTGTGGTGTTCAAATTATGTTAAATTTCCCCCTTCATGGTAAGAGGGTGCGGCCACAGCACAAGAAATACACGTCCAGTCTCATCAAAGCTGGTCATGCAGATCTCTCCTGGTCACACCCAGAGAGCTAATTTTATTAGAAATACATGATGGTGTAATCACACCCCCCTTTGCCATCAATTTTAATATATCCAATCACAATCATACAAGTATACATTTAACAACAAATCAAAAGAATGATGATGGCAGCCAATGGCATACACATTACTTCATCTATCTGGGAAATTCTAAGTGTCTACAAGTTCCTCTTTTCCTATAGACATATTAAGTGATTATGAGTCATTTTCATTTTTAAGCATATGTGACATCTAATGGAGATTAGAAGATATAAGAGATATGGATATAAGAAGATGGAGACCACCTGATAATGAAATACAACCCTAGAACATCAACTAAATTTCTTTAACAAAGTGTATTCTCCTCATCCTCTAAAACTGTGCCCTGGCTGGACAGTTGTGTACCTGGCTCCTGTTGGTGCAGGAACCCACCCTCTGAGCCACCTGTGGACAACTGGCCTGATAACCATGGGAATGAACACTGTTCCTCCTCTTCTTCCTCGTGTGCCACATCCTAATCTATCATCACCCCAAGCGTTTTTTCAACGAGATAGAGAAGTGGGATAGTAACGTTGAGCATGGAGTCATCAGGTTGGTCATGTTGGTGGAGTACTTGAAACAGTGCAACACGACACACACGTCCCACGTGGAGGCCCACTTTCTGATGGTGAAGTGGTGCTGTTCCGGAGGGCCACTCAACTGTGCGAGCAGCAGCAGACTATAGTGTAGTTTCAGCTGCAGCACTCTCTCCAGCATGTGCAAGGTGGAGTTCTACCTTGTTGGTATGTCGCATATGAGGCGGCGAGTGGTAAGGCAGAAGTCATGCTGCAGTGCAGACAGGCGCGCAGCAGCAGGGTGAGAATGCTGAAAACGCGCACATATGCCCGCACTTTCTGCAGCAAATCTAACATAGGGTAATTTTTCAGGAACCTCTGCACCACCAAATTCAGCACATGAGCCAGGCAAGGGATGTACGTCAAACGGCTAAGTTACGAGATTTTGCCTGTTGTCATACACAACCAGGCCAGGCTTGAGGCTCAGCGGCACCAACCTCTCATCGGTTTGTTCTTCCGTGCCCACCCACAGCTCCTGCGCAGTGTGGGTTTTTTCCCCCAAACATATGAGTTTCAGAACAGCCAGCTGTGGTTTCTCCCTGGCTGTGCTGAAGTTGGTGGTGCAGGTGTTGCACTGACATGATGAGGAAACAGTAGAAGAGGAACAGGAGGTGGAAGCGGAGTAGGAGGTAACTGTAGGCACTGAGAAACGTCAGGCAATCCTTGGACCCAGCCGCCACTACATTTACCCAGTGGGCAGTTAAGCAGGGACATTATATCTCATTATGTTTACTGGTCCACATATCGCTGTTTATGTGGACCAAGCCACTGATGGTGTTTTCCACCACTTGTTCGTGCAGAGCAAGGATGGCCCGCCTGGAAAAGTAGTGGCAGCTGGGAACCATGTACCGTGGAACAGTGTCATCATTACATTTTTAAAACTCTCCATCTCCACCAGACAGAATGACAGCATTTCAAAGGCCAGGAATTTTGAAATGCTGGTATTCAGGGCCAGGGCTCGCGGGTGAGTAAGGGGGAACTTCCTCTTTCTCTCCAATGTTTGGGGAATGGACAGCTGAACTCTTCCATGGGACAGTGTGGAGATGTTTGGTGACACTGGTGGTGGTGTTGCTGTCACATTCTCATCCGAAAGGTCACAGGGAGATGGTTCTGGGACCAACGATCCTGGGTTCCGGCTATAGGTGGAGACCAAACATGGCGCCGTTATTAGGTTCCTGCTTGGAGATCTCCGTATCTCCCTTTCCTGGCATGTCAGCACCAAACTACGGCCATTGGCATGACTGTCTTGGCCCCTGTGTCGTAGATATGTAACTAGTTTATGCCTGGGATGGATGGGCAATTCATAATTCCTTATGAACTCCCGGTTCCATGATGTCTGCGGGATTTGAGTGATCTGGCTATCAAGCTGACACCCCCTGCTGGGGGTTTTACCTGCAGGATGACTTGGCCTCCAGGCTGTCTGATTGAGGTGTGAGATGTACACATGTGGCCTGCTTTGAAGCAGTGCCCCCTGGGGGGAGTTTATTCCTTCTGCTAGCTGACAGCAAATGGCTAGTATTAGGTCATAATTCCACATTCCTCACAGTCATCATCAGCAGAGACACGCTGCAGCAGTCCTCCCACATTTTCATCTTCAAACGTAAGTGGTTGGGCATCAGTGCACTCAATCTCTTCTTCTACCTCTTGGGCAGGGCTAGGTGAAAGGCACGGAGTCAGAGTTGGAGTCGTTATAAAACGGACCGACTCCAAAAATATATAATAAATTGGTACACTTAGTTCAGTGCACTATGTGTTGAATACATTTTCATAAAAATTTGGGAAAATGATGAAATGTCCTATAAATGTCTGTTCTATTCCGGCACTAAGGATCTAGGCTTTCAGTTGAGATGATTGAGATCTGCTAGAGAAAACAGGATTAAAGAGGTTTTCTCACTAGTTACAAAGGTTAGCTTTCAACATAAAGGGACAGTTAAAAGAAGACATTTTCTAAATACAGTGGTAAGTAGATTTTACTTTAGACAGTACAGCAGGTCTCTTACTACACACGAGTTTATATGGTAACCTAGAAAACTGGGTCTACAGAGTAGACAAAGGAAGAGTAAACGTGTACATACTATATTACAAAATCGTCTTTATTAAGGTATATCATAAAAGTAATTAAAATGTCAATACAAAAAAGAGAAGAAAAGAAAGGAGCATTGGGAAAAAGAGCGCCATCCCTCGGTCGCAGAGTGAACAGATACATATCACAGGTCACATGCTATATCCTTGCATAGTGTAAAATATAACATCCTGAAAGTCCTAGTATACACATACACTCACCGGCCACTTTATTAGGTACACCTGTCCAACTGCTCGTTAACACTTAATTTCTAATCAGCCAATCACATGGCGGCAACTCAGTGCATTTAGGCATGTAGACATGGTCAAGACAATCTCCTGCAGTTCAAACCGAGCATCAGTATGGGGAAGAAAGGTGATTTGAGTGCCTTTGAACGTGGCATGGTTGTTGGTGCCAGAAGGGCTGGTCTGAGTATTTCAGAAACTGCTGATCTACTGGGATTTTCACGCACAACCATCTCTAGGGTTTACAGAGAATGGTCCGAAAAAGAAAAAACATCCAGTGAGCGGCAGTTCTGTGGGCGGAAATGCCTTGTTGATGCCAGAGGTCAGAGGAGAATGGGCAGACTGGTTCGAGCTGATAGAAAGGCAACAGTGACTCAAATTGCCACCCGTTACAACCAAGGTAGGCAGAAGAGCATCTCTGAACACACAGTATGTCGAACTTTGAGGCAGATGGGCTACAGCAGCAGAAGACCACACCGGGTGCCACTCCTTTCAGCTAAGAACAGGAAACTGAGGCTACAATTTGCACAAGCTCATCGAAATTGGACAGTAGAAGATTGGAAAAACGTTGCCTGGTCTGATGAGTCTCGATTTCTGCTGCGACATTCGGATGGTAGGGTCAGAATTTGGCGTCAACAACATGAAAGCATGGATCCATCCTGCCTTGTATCAACGGTTCAAGCTGGTGGTGGTGGTGGTGTCATGGTGTGGGGAATATTTTCTTGGCATTTTTTGGGCCCCTTGGTACCAATTGAGCATCGTTGCAACGCCACAGCCTACCTGAGTATTGTTGCTGACCATGTCCATCCCTTTATGACCACAATGTACCCAACATCTGATGGCTACTTTCAGCAGGATAATGCGCCATGTCATAAAGCTGGAATCATCTCAGACTGGTTTCTTGAACATGACAATGAGTTCACTGTACTCAAATGGCCTCCACAGTCACCAGATCTCAATCCAATAGAGTATCTTTGGGATGTGGTGGAACGGGAGATTCGCATCATGGATGTGCAGCCGACAAATCTGCGGCAACTGTGTGATGCCATCATGTCAATATGGACCAAAATCTCTGAGGAATGCTTCCAGCACCTTGTTGAATCTATGCCACGAAGAATTGAGGCAGTTCTGAAGGCAAAAGGGGGTCCAACCCGTTACTAGCATGGTGTACCTAATAAAGTGGCCGGTGAGTGTATGAGCCTGTATATAACCATAAATCCACACAGGGCTACATCTACCAATGAATCATTGGAATATTGTCTCAACAGAGATCCAACCCAAACTGACCTGTGTGCGGTAACCAGATGACCCTGGGATGGCGCTACCCCGGGGGACAGGGCTTTGGCTTACCTGGTGAAAGGCCTGGTGAAAGGCCCATGGAAACCCCGCCAGCTGAGTCATCAAAAAGCATAAGTGACTGCTGCATGACTTGGGGATCAACAGGGGTTGAGGTGGAAGACAGATGCCTGTGGATTGATACTATTTTGGGGTACATATGATTTTTGATTGATTTATATTACACTTAGGGGGTAGGTCATGTGATATTTTATAGAGCAGGTTGTTAAGGAAGTGACAATACCAAATATGTCTCATTTAAAAAAAAAATTTCAGTTTTACACTTTAAAAGCATTTATAAAACAATAAAATGATGTTTTAGTGTCTTCATTTTCTGAAAGCGATATTTTTTATTTTTTGGGCTATTGTCTTATGTAGGGGCTCATTTTATGTGGGAATAGATAATGGTTTTATCGGTACTATTTTAGGGGACACATATGTCTTTTTGATCGCTTGGTATTACACTTTTTGTGATGTATGGTGACAAAAAAATGTCTTTTTTGGCACAGTTTTTATTTTTTTGCGGCATTCACCTTAGGGGGTAGATCATGCAATATTTTTTATAGAGCAGGTCATTACGGACACAGTGATATCTAATATATCTATTTTTTTTTGTTTTACACAAGAAAAGCAAAAAAAAATCATGTTTTTGTGTCTCCATTTTCTGAAAGCCATATATTTTTTAATGTTTTTGGGCGATTGTATTATGTAGGGGCTCATTTTTGGCAGGATCAGGTGACCGTTTGATTCATACAATTTTGGAGTGCATATGACTTTTTTGATCACTTTTTATACCTTTTTTGGGAAGGTATAAAAAATTTCAATTCCATCACAGTTTTTATTTTTTTTTCTTCACCACGCAGGAAAAGTAGCATGATACTTTTATAGATCAGGTTGTTATAGATGCGGCAATACGAATCACGTGTAGGGCATTTATGTATGCATTTTTAAGCAATTATAAATATGCAGATACAGGAAAAAGTTAGATATTTGTTTTATTAGTTTTTTTTTTGTTTGTTTGCAGAGAGCAATGAGGAGAAAACAAAGACCTTTATTTCGGATATTTATACTGGCAGGGAGTGTTTCACAGGATTGGTGCATAGCAAATGTGGTGCCTATATTCAAAAAGGGTCCAAAAACAGAGCCCGGAAACTACAGTATAGGCCGGTATCTGTCGTGGGTAATCTGATTGAAGGTTTTCTATGAGATGCTATCTTGGAGTACCTCAATGAAAATAAGCAAACAACACCATATCAGTATGGCTTCATGAGGGATCGGTCATTTCAAACTAATTTAATCAGTTTCTATGAGGAGGTAAGTTCTAGACTTGACCGTGGCGAATCAATGGATGTCGTATATCTGGACTTCTCCAAAGCATTTGACACTGTACCACATAAAAGGTTAGTATGTAAAATGAGAATGCTTTGACTGTTTGAAAATGTCTGTATGTGGGTAAGTAACTGGCTCAGTGATAGAAAACAGATTGTGGTTATCAATGGGTCACTGTCATTGGTGGGGTACCACAGGGGTCAGTATTGGTCCCTATTCTCTTCAATATATTTATCAATGATCTGATTAATGATCTTGTAATGGCTTGCACAGTAAAATATCAATTTTTGCACATGACACTAAACTGTGTAAAAGTAATTAACACGGAAGAGAACAGTATACTGTTACAATATATAAATATATATTATCAGGGGTCAGTGCAGAGATCTCTCCCATCATCTATTTATCCCCAGGACTGTGACTGTGATGAGGGGACATCCTTTGTGTCTGGAGGAAAGAAGGTTTGTACACAAACATTGAAGAGGATTCTTTACAGTAAGATCAGTGAGACTATGGAACTCTCTGCCTGAGGAGGCGGTGATGTTGAGTTCACTAAAAGAGTTTAAGGAGGGCCTGGATGTATTTCTGGAGTGTAATAATATTACAGGTTATAGCTACTAGAGATGGGTCGTTGATCCAGGAAGTTATTCTGATTGCCTGATTGAAGTCGGGAGGAATTTTTTTCTCCTAAAGTGGGGAAAATTGGCTTCTAGCTCACAGGGTTATTTTTTTGCCTTCCTCTAAATCAACTTGCGGGATAACTACTATGTTACTTTTTGGTTCTTGGAGATCCAGTGGTTCTGATGGCTCTACAATACACTGCAATACACTGTATTGAACTGCCTCTGGCAGGACCCTGTCAGGCTTAGTTACTATGACAAGCTGGATGCCTGTGAAGGCGTCCAGTTTTAATGGTAACCATCACTATGCTGCCAAAGCAGAGCAGCAGCCCTTACAGATCCCGGCATGGAAGAGGTTAAACGGCCGACATTGATGCCCGTACCGAAGTTGGCCATAGCAGCACAGTGTCAGCTGTAAGTCATAGCTGACACTCTACTGCTGCTTGGCCATCCTGAAAATGTGCGCATAGAGGGGTTGGGTTGAACGGCCTGCTTGGCCATCCTGCAATATATTGCGGGGCACATCGGAAGCTGCAGGGAAGGGGGGGGGTTATAAATATAACTGTGGGCATCAGAACCTTTTGCTGGCACTATTATCCTCTGACTGGCTAGTTTGTACAGACAATCCAATCAGAGAGATTGACGACTCGGGACTGCCCTCATTGGTCCCAGGCCAGTTAGCGGAGATCTCTGGCTGTGTGTAACAGCTGGGATCTCAGCGCTATCACCATGTCTATAGACATGGTGACAGTTTAATGCCATGAGGAGTATATACGTCATGTATAGGTTATAGGTTAAAGGCTAGGTACACCTCTGGGGAATTTTTTTTTATTACTGCATTGTACTCATTTTGAGCTAAAAATCATTTTTTAATTGGTCTCTATTAAAAAATGTTGATCCCCTGTCTCTGTGCAGCTTAGAGTTTTTCTAGAAGCAGGATCTGAATTTTCACTCTTTTCTGTCAGGCAGCTTAGCTGACGGGCTTGTAGGGATCCGCCCAGTCACCCAGGTCGATCTATTTCACGCATTCAATCTCTCATGCCCCTACACACAGGCCTCAGATTGAACCTAGATAACACCCTGACACAGCCTTTCATGCACCCCAACACACTGCCACCATCTATGACATTTAAATGAATATACCAATTAATTAGGGGCTCATAAAAAAAAAAACAAAAACATAGTGCCCCACTCAAAAGCAGGCTTTCAGTGGCAATAGACACATTTATTGCAAATCCACAGTAACGCAAACTGCACTCACACACTTAAAAATGGAGGTTCGTGGCTCATTCAGGACACAAGGCAAAACTATTAAAGATGTGCTTTTATTTACTAAAACAGGTACAGTACTTAGTTATTAAAAAATTAAAAGAAATAAGAGACATAAACATTCACAAAACAGTTATAAAAATAAAAGGATAAAAAAGATAGGCTTTACTACTTAACAAATTGTGTGATAAAAGTCTGTTCTGGTTCCGGGGACAGGAGGACATGTAACACAACCCAATGTTGATCGGATCCCAAATTGTGTCAATGAAAGGTTCCAAATCCCACGTTCTTCCCATACACACTAATGGATATTTGGGCCATGACATGTTTTAATAATGCATAGTTCGTCAGGCCGATCGTTCTGATACCAGATATGATGGTGTAGGGGTCCCGGAATAAGAGATTCTCATTACGTGGGAAGGCTGGCTGTCAGGGGTGGGATGTTTGGATTCCCTGAGATGCCCAAATTATACGGAATGCAATTATTACAATAATTAATATGAGTTGTACCAGAGATGAGTTATCGCATATGAGATATTTTCTTCATCTTCTGGTACCCCAGCTGAAAGCTTATTGACCCCTACTGTGCGAGGTGCCATGCTGTCTAGGTGTATATGGGCTCCAGGAAACATCTTCATTACCACTTGCAAAAGGATACTTTCTAACAGTCCTGTCCAGGAAACTTCATTACCACTAGTATGTTAGTGGTGAATCTGTATTCTGTTCTAACAGTCCGGACTGAATGACATTACAATATATACAATCACATGACATAGATCTGTATACAGATAATAATAGCTATGAGAAAGGTTGTCATTTTTTCACAGAGCTCCTTATTAGGGATGAGCGAATCGACTTTGGATGAAACATCGATTTGCATAAAACTTCGGTTAAATACTGTACGGAGCAAGCACTCCGTACAGTATTAGAATGTATGGGCTCAGATGAGCCAAAGTTATCACTTTGCGAAGTCTCGCGAGACTTCGCGTAATAACTTCATAGATTAATTTATACCGTAAAAAAATAGTTCTTGAACTTGGATACGTTTCAAGTGGTACCTTGGAACCGTATTCGAGTTCGGGAAAAGTTTTTTTGACAGTACAAATTAATCTATGAAGTTATTACGCGAAGTCCCTACTCTTTATCTTGTGTGTCAGGTAATTGAATATTTAAAGTAAGCACCTAAACCACTGTTTGCCGGCAGCAGATTGTGTTGTCTAAACACTCTCTGCTGCTGACAAACGAGTCTGTATGAGGAAGAGTAATAGCATTAGCGATCGCTCCTCCTCATACTGCCAGGGAGATTGTTACATGTAAATGCAGCTCTCTCCTTCACTTACCAGGTGGCCGGGCACCTGCTTGTATCTATAATGCCTAAGCTCCCGTATCTGGCCGCAGCTCCAGGGCATTTTCTACAGCCTTGGAGCTGTTCTATACAAGTATTACAGCAGAGAATTAAGTATTATGAGTTTGGGGCTTGCATAAATAGCCCCAGACATGTAAATACAGATGTTGAGTACCAAATGTCTTCTTGTGATAGAGGACTGTAGAAAAGCTTCAGGTCTGACCTGAAAGTTTCCTAAAGTGCCTGGAAGAGCCTTGGGATCACGCATGTACAGGCAAGGGGCAGGTTTATCTGCAGTGTGGATTTCTAAGAGCTGTTGGCTGGTGCCCGTATTGCGGCCCGCAATATATGGCCACCTGCCGTTTGTGTACTACATCATGGATGCAGGCCCATTAACTTGAATGGGTCCGCAATCCGGAAGGTGCGTTGTGGAATGGAGGCACGGAAACACTACAGAGTGCTTCCATTGCTTCCAAAGTATTGTAATGCATTGTAAAGGGGATAAGACCCCCAAAAGTTAAATAAAGTGGAAAAAAAGTTAAAAAATAAAGTTTTCTAAAAAAAATAATAATAAAAGTTTCAAGTAAAAAAAACGCCATTTTCCAAAAAAAAAAAATTGTAAAAAAAAGGTAAAAAAAGAAATATAAACATATTAGGTATTGCCGTGTCCGTATCGACCGGCTCTATAAAAATATCACGTCATCCACCCCGCCAGGTGAACGCAGTAAAAGAAAAAAAAAAAACGTGCCAAAACAGACATTTTTTGGTCACCTTCCCTTACAAAAAGTATAATAGCAGGCGATCAAAAAGGCGTATGTACCCCAAAATGGTACCAATCAAACCGTATTCTTGTCCCGCAAAAATGAGCTCCTTATTAGGGATTAGGGGTGGTCACTCTTTGAGGGTTTCCACTGTAGGGTTACGTCAGGGTCTCTCAGTTACAAAATGGTGCCTAAAAACTATTCTAGCAAAATCTGCCCCCAAAATCCATATGGCGCTTCTTTCCTTCTGACCACTGCCACAAACCCATAGAGACGTTTACCACCACATATGGGGTATTTCTGTAAACTGCAGAATCAGAGTAATGTATATTGAGGTTTAGTTTGCTGTTAACCCTTGCTGTGTTGCAAGAAAAAAATTATTAACAAAAAAGTGAAATTTTGACATTTCACCTCCATTGTCCTTTAATTCTCGTGGAACATCTCAAGGGTTAATAAAGTTTGTAACACCAGTTTTTCATAACTTGAGGGGTGTAGTTTCTAAAATGGGGTCATTTATGGGGGGTTTCCATTAGGTAAGCCTCACAAAATCACTTTATAACTGAATTGGTGCTCAAAAATATGGTTTGTGAAATTTTGTTGAAAATTTGAAAAATTGCTTCTAAACTTCTAAGCCTTCTAACGTCCTAAAAAAATAAAATGACATTTACAAAATGATGCCAACATAAAGTAGACATATGGGGAATGTTAAGTAATAACTATTTTTGGAGGTATTACTATGTATTTTAAAGAGGCTCTGTCACTAGGTTTTAACCTATGTATTTAAATACATAGGTTAAAACCCCTTGACTTCTACAGTTAGAACATACCTTTATTGCAGAGTACAGCGCAGCGGTTGTGCTGAAAAAAGACCTTTAATCTTTATGTTAATGAGCCTTCGGAGCACGGGGGGGCGGGCTCTTTCTTCCTGAGCACCGCTTCTTCACCGCCCCCCGGGTCCCGAGGCTCTCTCCGATGCCGACGTCCACGCCCCTCTGAAAATTGATTGACAGCGCTAGGCCGTTTGGCCTAGCGCTGAAATCCCGCCGGCGCATGCGCAGAAGCGCTTGCAGTGCCGAACACCGCAAGCGCTTCCATCCTTGTGCGCACGCGCCGTCACTTCCGGGTTCAGCGAAGTGACGGCGCGTGCGCACAAGGATGGAAGCGCTTGCGGTGTTCGGCACTGCAAGCGCTTCTGCGCATGCGCCGGCGGGATTTCAGCGCTAGGCCAAACGGCCTAGCGCTGTCAATCAATTTTCAGAGGGGCATGGACGTCGGCATCGGAGAGAGCCTCGGGACCCGGGGGGCGGTGAAGAAGCGGTGCTCAGGAAGAAAGAGCCCGCCCCCCGGTGCTCCGACGGCTCATTAACATAAAGATTAAAGGTCTTTTTTCAGCACAACCGCTGCGCTGTACTCTGCAATAAAGGTATGTTCTAACTGTAGAAGTCAAGGGGTTTTAACCTATGTATTTAAATACATAGGTTAAAACCTAGTGACAGAGCCGCTTTAAAAGTAGAGAAATTGACATTTGGAAATTTGCTAATTTTTCAAAATTTTTGGTAAATTTGGGATTTTTTCATAAATAAGGGTGAAATATATTGACTCAAATTTATGACTGTCATGAAGTACAATGTGTCACGAGAAAACAATCTCAGAATGGCCTGGATAAGTAAAAGTGTTCTAAAGTTATAACCACATAAAGGAATACGTCAGATTTGCAAAAATCGGCCTGGAATTTAAGGTGAAAAGTGGCTCAGTACTGAAAGGGTTAAGGCTAGGGCTACACAACGACATTTGTTGTGCAACATTTTGTCGCAGTAATGTCACGTGAGAATTTTTATAATGCAAGTGTATGGTGTCGCACTGCGACAGTCACAAAAACTCCATCCAAGATGGGTTTTTCTGCGACTGTCGCGTCGTAGTATGTCGCACTGCGACACCATAGACTTGCCTTATACAAATTGTCCGCGACATTGGTGCGACATATGTTGTAGTATAGTTTTGACTTATTGTTGCACAGCACATGTCGTGTAGCCCTTGCCTAAATGTCAGAAGTCTTCATTTCGATGACAGGCTCCACTGGAAATCCAGACAATTGCACTAATAGGAAGAAGCTGGGATCCCTCATGCCCAATGTAACAGGAAACTCAGACGGAAATGGAAACGTTCCCTGTAAACACATAACCAGCTGACACCCTTGCTGCTACTGAGTCACTACTTCTCCAAAAGCTGCAAGCAGTAGGCCATTTTTGCGAAGACCATAACTAAGCGTTACTAAGGCCATTCCTTCTCTAGCAGCCGGACTACTGTTGGTAAGCTGTCGCAGAACGACTTGGTTGGTGAAGTCATGTCACGTGCTACAGTTGCTTGCCTACCTGTGTGGTAGTGTCTAGACTCCATGCGCCATCAGGTCCTTATGACGTCTCGGGCACATAACATTCAAAGTCTCAATTTAAAAAGTGACAATGTGTCTCACCGTAAACACTATTATTAGGCTTAGTTATTATTTTTAGATTAGATTGCTAATCTTTATTACTACAGCGCGTGGATATAGATATTACCCTGCCGCTACATCCCTCGGCCGCTTCAAACCCACGTGACGTTAGTATGTCACGTGAACCTGTGACGTCACGGGTTCCGTACAGCTCATGAAGTTCAGACACTACCCTTCCTGTGGGAGGTAAACCAAACCTAGGACGTATATCATACTGCCTGACTGTGCTGTAGAACTGTGTGTCTGCGGTGAGTGTTGCTGTGACTGGATATAAACGTGCATGGCATCTCCTTTACGGATGATTGCAGTCCGTATGGGTCCTTGCTTTACCTTCTTATTCTCTCTGTAGGTGCTCTTGTTGGCTCCAGTTAGGATACGTTTCTGAGACAGTCCGCCTTGCATGTCTTCAGGTAAACAGCAGAGGAATTTTTGCCCTCTCCATGCACTTGATGATTTTGCTCACTCCTTTGGCTTCTTTCACATCTGTGTTTTTGCTGGATCCCTCATGGATCAGCAAAAACGCTTCCGTTAGGATAATACAACCGGCTGCATCCGTTATGAACGGATCTGATTGTATTATCACTAAAATGACCAAAACGGATGCGACCCTAAAACCATTGTAAGTCAATCGGTGTCTGAGAAAGTAGATCCGGCACCATTGACTTACATTGTGTTTTATGCTAGATCTGTCTTGATCCATATCTGGTGCATTCCGTTCAGTATTGTCCCCATTGACATTAAATGGGGACAAAACTGAAGTGTTTTACTCTGGTTTTGAGATCCTATGATGGAAAATACTGATGTGAAAGTAGCCTTATCACTGGTGGACCTGCTGTATGACCATGTGGCCATGCACTAAGGCTACATGCACAAAACGTCCGCTAAAAACGGACACACTGTCAGTTTTTCATGGCCATTTTGCATCAGTGTGTGCATCCATTTTCTGGCCGTGTGTCCATTTTTAATGTCCGTTTTTGTTAAAAACGGACATGAAAAATTGATGAATTGGCGTGGCAGTTATTTCTTGCCCCCATCTATAATCATGACCCCTATGATGCCCATAATGCCCTCCATAGTGCCCCTAACTAAAATAATGTCCCCCATGGTGTAAATAATTTTTTATAGTGCCCCTTCTAAAATAATGTCCCCATGGAGGCCCCCTGGTAAAATAATGTCCCCCATGTAGGCCCCTATCTTAAATAATTTCCCCCATGGTTTAAATTAAAGCCCCCACAGCTGCTTTTTTAAGATTAAAAAAAAAAATACCTCACCTTATCCAATTGCTCACGCTGCAGCAGTCTCTTCTCTCTTCACTGAACAGGACCTGCCGAAGGACCTGTGAGCGATGACGTCACTGCGCGTGCCAACGTGGTGACGTCATCGCGCATAACGCAGGTCCATCGGCAGGGCCTGCTCAATGAAGAAACTAGAGACTACGCAGTGCAAGCAAGTGGATAGGATGAGTGGCCATATTGTACCCGTTTTTAACGGCTGTTAGACGGGAGCACTCCTGTCAATCGGCCGTTAAAAACGGCCCCATTCATTTAAATGGGGCAGTCGGCCCGTTGAAACGGCCCAGAAATAGGACATGTCCTATTTCTGGACGGACATTATTCACTGGCCGTTAAAAAAAACGGCCATGTGAGTAGCCCCATAGGCTTTCATTGGTGCTAAAAATGGCCGTGTGACGGCCGCTACTTAGATGGCCGTCACACGGCCATTTTTCAATCCTTTGAGTATCGTATTGGCAGTTCTGTGCTAACAAAGACCTCAGAAGAGAAGGATTTGGGGGTAGTCATCTCTGACAGCCTCAAAATGAGTAACCAATGCAGCCAGGCGGTAGGGAAAGCAAATCGTATGCTTGGCTGCATATCTAGAGGTATAACAAGCAGAAAGAGGGAGATTGTGATCCCTCTGTATAGAGCTCTAGTGAGACCGCATCTGGAATACTGTGTTCAATTCTGGAGACCTGACCTGCAAAGGGATATTGCTAAAATAGAACGGGTCCAAAGAAGAGCTACAAAAATGGTGGAAGGTCTAAAGCATAGTACTTATCAAGAAAGACTCAGAGTTCTTAATATGTATAGTCTGGAGGAAAGAAGAGAAAGGGGGGACATGATTGAAACCTTTAAATATGTTAAAGGACTGAATAAAGTTCAGGAGGGAAGAGTTATTAATAAGAAACTGAACACAAGAACAAGGGGGCACAATCTGAGGTTAGTTGGGGGGGAAAAAATCAAAAACAACATTAGAAAATATTATTTCACTTTTTCTGCCGTCAATCTTCTATGTTTCCGGGCTGTAGCCTCTGTAGGCCTTGCTCTGCAAGCCGCTGCCTCGCGTGGGTTCCTGGAGGCACCGGGAGGATATGCGTTCCACGTGCCGGAAGGGAAGTAGTTTGTTCAGCACGCGGATTTTAAAAGCCCAGCCTGCTTCTCGCTCAGGCCGGCGTGCCTTGGAGCAATTCGCTCTCCATTTGGCCTTCCTGCCTTGGATTATGGAGCAGACCCAATGCGCTGAGTCCACTGAAACCACCGATGAACCGGTATCTGGTGGGGTAAGAGGGGCTCTCCCCCACCATTCACTATGTTTGTGTGCTTATTGGGATATTTTTTCTATGTTCAGGTCCCCAAGGAGACTTCTAAGAAGAGCTCCAGGACCAAAGAGAGGGAATGTGCCGTTTGTAAGAAAAGGCTTCCCTCTGCTTGGACAAAGCTGTTATGCCAACTTTGCTTGAGCAAATTGATGGAGGATGAGACACCTTCCTTAATGGAAAACATCAGGCTGATGATACGAGAGGGGGTTAAGGAGTCCGTTAGCGGTCTGCTTAAGAGTCGCCCTAGTACTTCTGCTACTGTTTCAGCTGTGCCTTCCAGTGATAGTGAAGTTCTGTCAGGTTTAGAGGAGGAGGGAGTATGCGCTTCTTCAGAGGACTCCTCGGATAATGAGTTCGCAGGGAAACCCCTTTTTTCTGCAGATGGAATAAATACACTGGTTAAGGTGATCCGTATTACAATGGGTTTGGATGAACAAAAAGCTCCCCAATCTGTACAGGACACTATGTTTGATGTCCATAGGAATGTCCAGGCGGTGATATTGAAAGAATGGAAGAAACCGGATAGGAAGTTTTTTATTCCTGCGTCAGTTAAGCGAAAGTATCCATTTGATGAGGACGTTTTGGCTTCTTGGGTCAGAGCTCCTAAGCTGGATGCTCCTGTTTCCAAGATGTCCAAAACAGCGGCCTTACCATTTGAGGATATGGGTTCCTTAAAGGACCCTATGGATAAGAGAGCTGACGTTTATTTAAAAAAGAGTTGGGAGGCCTCAGCAGCTGCTTTTAAACCAGCCATTGCTGCCACCTCTGTTGCCAGATTTCTAAAGGTCTGGATGGAAGAGCTTGAGGCCCACATTAAGGGTGGCACCCCTAGAGATCAGCTGTTAGCCTCCTTCTCTACCATTCATAATGCAGCAAATTTTTTAGCTGATGCCTTGGCAGATTCCCTTAGATTGTCAGCAAGGGCCTCGGCTCTTTCTAACTCCGCTCGCAGAGCAATTTGGCTAAAGAGTTGGAGCGGGGATGTTAGTTCCAAGGCTAAGTTATGTGCTATTCCTTGTGAGGGAGAATTTCTGTTTGGCCCTGTCTTGAATGATTTGCTCGAGAAGGCTTCTGATAGAAAGAAAAGCTTTCCTTCCACTGGTCAACAGGTCCCTAGAAAATCCTTCAGACCCAGATTTAATAGGGAGAATTTTAGAGGCAAAGAAAGAGTGAAGCATTTTTCTGGGAATGCCAAGAGAACCAAGGGGTTTCTTTTTACCGGCCCAGATGCCTCTAAGAAACAGCCCCAATGACGCCAGGTCTCCTGTTGGAGGTGGTCTTTTGCTGTTTATTCATCGGTGGCAGGGGATTTCCAACAGCGATTGGTTCTTGTCCGTCATAAGGGACGGGCTGAAACTAAGGTTTCGGTCCTCCCCAGGTCAAAGATTTGTAGTTACAGACATCAGTCCAGATCCTCTAAGGCAGTCAGCGCTACTTTCAGAGGTAAATTCCCTTTTGCAGAAGAGAGTTTTAGTAAAGGTCCAGACCCAGGAAAGGGGGGAGGGATTTTATTCTACTCTCTTTTTTTGGTAAAAAAGCCGAATGGTTCCTTCCGCAGCATAATAAACCTAAAATGCTTGAATCAGTGTCTGGTCTACGAAAGGTTTCATATGGAGTCCATCAAATCAACCCTAACCTACCTCTCTCCCCATTGTTTTACGGTGTCCATAGATCTCCGGGACGCATACTACCATGTCCCAATTCACCGGGATCATCAAAAATATCTAAGGGTTGCTATATGGGTAGTGTCAGAGATCCTGCACTTCCAGTTCCGGGCCCTTCCTTTCGGACTTTCCCAGGCTCCCAAGGTATTTACGAAGATAGTGTCTGAGATGTTGGCCCATGTCAGGGAAAGAAATGTGATAGTTGTCCCTTACCTGGACGATTTTCTCTTAGTTGCCCAGTCAGTCCAGTCCTTGCAGGCCCACGTCAGCTGGCTCACCGAGGTTCTCCAGAGCTTGGGCTGGGAGTTAAATCTGGAGAAATTTTGTCTGATTCCTTCCCAGAGATGCAAATTCCTGGGGTTAGACTTGGACTCGAGACTCCAGATGTGTTTTCTGCCTGTCCAGAGAAGATTATTGATCAGGGAGAGTGTCCAGAGATTGATTGCTTTCAGGTCAGTGTCCATAAGATCAGCCATGTCAGTGCTGGGCCTTCTGACGGCAGCTATTCCTGGAGTAGAGTGGGCCCAGTATCATTCAAGACCACTCCAACTTCAGATCTTGGAGGTTTGGGACAGGAGTCTCCCTTCTCTGGACTCGGAATTCACCCTATCTCCTCAGACTTTAGTCTCTCTGGAGTGGTGGTTGGATCTCCGAAATCTAGAGAGGGGAGTCCTTGGAGCAGGAGAGATGTTCTATCTATGACCATGGACGCCAGCCCGACGGGTTGGGGTGCTCATCTGGGGTCCTCTCTGCTCCAGGGTGTTTGGGATCGTCCTACTTTGGTCCAGTCCCACAACTTCAAGGAGCTGAAGGCAGTTCTTCTGGCCCTTTTGCAAAGTCGTCGGGAAATAGAGGGCAGAAATATTCGTATTTATTCAGACAATATGACTGTGGTAGCCTACATCAACAGGCAGGGAGGTACCAGGTCACAGTTCCTTATGAACCTCGCTCACAGTATTTTCAGTTTTGCAGAGAGGTCCCTTGCCTCTCTTTCTGCAGTACATCTGAGGGGCAGAGACAATGTAACAGCAGATTTTCTGAGTCGTCACCGCCTTTGTCAGGGAGAGTGGCCCCTAGATCAGGAAATGTTCTCCCAGATAGCCTCCCGCTGGGGGATCCAAGCTATAGACCTATTTGCCACCAGACAGAACCGAAAGGTGGAGGGTTTCTTTTCCCTTTCCCCGCAGGACCGTCTGTTAGCGATAGATGCTTTCAATTAGTCCTGGGGGACGGGTCTTCTTTATGCCTTTCCCCCCCTGAAGCTCTTACCGAGGGTCCTAAGGAAGATTCGGGAGGATCAGGCTTTGGTAATCGTGATAGCCCCGTTCTGGCCAAGAAGGGTTTGGTTTTCTTGGCTACGCAGGATGTCGATAGCCACCCCGTGGGTGCTTCCAGAGATTGGAGGTCTCATCTCTCAAGGTCCGGTGGTCCACCCGGAGGTGTCAAATCTGCATTTGACTGCCTGGCTTTTGAGAGGAACATCCTGAAGAGTAGGGCTCTCTCTGAAGAAGTTATCTCCGCATTGTTAGCTAGCCAAAATAAAGTAACTTCTGAGATCTATCTGAGACTCTTTTAGATTTCTTGCAGGAAGGCTGGAGAAAGAAACTTAGGCTTAGCACCCTTAAAGTCCAGATTTCGGCTTTAAGTGCGCTCTTCGAGTTCAAATTAGCAGGCCGTCCCTGGGTAAAGAGGTTCGTAACTGCTGTCTCTAAGATGTCTCCTGTCTATAGGTCCAGGGTACCTCTGTGGGATCTGAACCTGGTTCTTTCTTCTCTTGCGGAGGATCCTTTTGAGCCTATAGAAGAGATTTCTATAAAGCTATTATCCCTAAAGCTCGCTTTTCTTCTGGCCATAACTTCGGCTAGAACAGTCAGTGAAATTTCCATTGAGCCTCCTTACTTGGTGATCTCGGAGGACCAGGTGGTTTTTTTCACCGGATCCTTCTTTTTTACCAAAAGTGTCTTCAAAATTTCATAGATCCCAGGAGGTGGTATTACCCACATTCTGTGCCTCCCCTAAAAATGAGAAGGAAAGAAAATTTCATTGTTTGGACGTGAGGAGATGTCTCTTGCAATATCTTCAGGTCACTTCCTCATGGAGGTCTTCCTCACGTCTTTTAGTGTTATTTCAGGGTTCCATGAAGGGTTCTTCTGCTTCCCCTCAATCGGTGGCTAGGTGGATCAAACAAGCCATATCTTTGGCTTACTTGGCCAGCGGTAGAGTTCCTCCAGAGGGGTTTGGGGCCCATTCTACAAGATCGGTTTCTGCTTCTTGGGCAGAGAGGGCCTCGGCTTCTCTGGAGCAAATCTGCAAAGCCGCGACATGGAGCTCTCCTCACACTTTTTTTCCGGCACTATAAGCTGCAGCTACCTTCCAATGATGGCCTTTCCTTTGGCCAGAAGGTACTTCAGGCTGTAGTCCTGCCCTAGGTTTTCTAGTCTATTCTCCAGGGGTGCTGTCATAGGCGAGGGGAGAAATATTAGATTACACTTACCGGTAATTGTTTTTCTTTGAGGTGTTGTTCGTTCGTTTGTGAGTCCTGTTCCCTTAGTTCTTGAAGAAAGACTGGTGATGAGGGGGGTGGTCCCTCTTTTAACCACTTCAAGTCTGTCCATTGACTATAAACGTCCTAGTAGTGGATCTCTATCTCTGAATGGACGTTTTAAAACGTCCTTGAGCTTTGCCCCCTGTGTGCAGCACCTGTACATAGAAGCTCCATGACTCAGCTGCCTCCTGACAGCCAAGAACATGGAGCTGTAACCTGAGACCTTTTTTCCTGGTCTCCAGGCTTTTGATCACTCTGACAAGCTGTCAAAGCAATCACAAATGTATGTATTATCTCTCTCTCATTACTGCTGGTCACAGAGCAGTTTATAACCACATATGAGGTGTTTCTGCAAAACTTCAGAATCAGGAAAATAAATATTCAGGTTTGATTTGCGGTTTACCCTTGCTATCTTATAGGAAAAATTAATTAAAAATTGAAAATCTGCAAAAAAATATATTTATTTTTAAATTTCACCTTCTTTCTGTTTTAATTCTTGTGGGAAATCTAAAAGGTTAACAAACTTTGTAAAATCAGTTTTGATTACATTGGGGGCTGTAGTTTCTAAAATATGTTCATTTATGGGAGGTTTGTATTATTTAAGCCCCTCAAAGTCACTTTAGAACTACAAAGGTACTTTAAAATTAACTATTGGAAATTTTCAGGAAAATCTTAAAAATTACATTTAAAATTTGAAGCCTTCTAACGTCCTCAAAAAATAAAATTACATTTCCAAAATTATGCCAACATAAAGTGGACATATGGTGAATGTTTATTAATAACAATTTTATTAGATATCCCTATGCAACTTAAAAGCAGAGAAATTCATATTAAAAAATTGTGATTTTTTTTTTTTTTTTCCGAAATTTTCAGTAAATTTTGGATTTTTTATAAATAAAGGTAAAATGTATTGACTCAAATTTACCATTAACATGAAGTACAATGTGTCACGAGAAAACCATCTCAGACTGGCCTGGATAAGTAAAAGCGTTCCAAAGTTATTACCACATAAAGTGACGCATGTCAGATTTGCAAAATTAGGCCTGGTCAGGAAGGGGTAAATGGCCCGGATGGGAAGTGGTTAAAGCGATGCTGATGGTCTGTTTCCTGTCCTAAGGAGGAGGCGGTCTCTCCAGGGGTGCTGCCATAGGCATACAGACACTGTAAGATTTGAAGACTGACTGGCTCAGACAGATTGACAGACACCCAGTAATATAGAAACAGACAAATACAGACAGACAACCATGTAAAAGGCAGACACCTATCAGCATCAAGACACAGAAAGCTGTTTAAAACCGCAAGTAATAGATGAAGCAGATAGGGAAAGAGCAAGTGACCCTGAGGGAGATCTACACAAATAAGGCTACTTTCACACTAGCGTTTTAAAATTCCGGTATTGAGTTCCGTCATAGGGGCTCAATACCGGAATAAAACGCTTCAGTTTTGTCCCCATTCATTGTCAATGGGGACAAAACTGAACTGAAGACAACGGAATGCTCCTGAAAGCATTCCGTTCCGTCTTCAGACCGGAGAACAAACCGCAGCATGCTGCGGTTTGCTCTCCGGTCCAGGCATCCGCACCAAGACGGATCCGAAATGACCCCCAATGCAAGTCAATGGGGGTGGATCCGTCTGGTGTGACCATAATGGTAACCGGATCCGCCCTCCATTGACTTTCAATGGAGTCCATTACGGATCCGGGTACACATAGACACATACAGACATAAACATACACACACATAAAGACATACAAACACACATACATACTTACATGCTCCCCGGCGATGACGGCGATGACGATTCCACCAGGCGCCCAGCAGAGGGCGCTGTGGGGAATCGTGATCTGTGTGAGCCGTCCTGACGCTCCGAAGACCTGCCGGGGAGCATGTAAGTATGTATGTGTGTTTGTATGTCTATATGTGTGTGTATGTTTATGTGTATGTATATGTATGTACTGTGTGACATGTGTGGGGCCGGAGCGCGGTTCCGGCTCCACACATGTCACTGCGGCAGGCCTGATCCGGCAGCACCCTTCACCTGCCGGATCAGGCCTGCCGCCAGTGTGAAAGTAGCCTAAGTGGGAAAAAGAAACAGAAAAAGCTGCAATAAAACCTCAGCTTACTGCTACAGGTCAGGATTATGCAGCAAGCGGCTTCATCTGATTTAGAGCAGAGCTCCCTTACATGCCTTGTCAGCTCCCTCTCTCAGGAGACAGGCAACTCAGAGCAGAGAAGCTCCGACCAGAACTAGTCCCAGTTGCAAGAGAATGCGCTTCACAGAGCAGAGGAACTGAGCATGATTGACCAGTGGCAGCAGAGAGCAGACAGGGCGTAACTAAGGGATGCAGGAGTATAAACAAAGCGGAGAGAAACTAAGAAGTAAGTAGATATTAGAGAACAGTGCTAAAACTTTTATTACAGTGTATCAAACATTTGTACAACCTGCACAGTGCTTTCAAAGCAGACCCAATTTGGGGAACCCGGAATAACCCTTTAATGCTCCTTTTCTTTTTTTTTTTTTTTTTGTACTTCATTTTTCAAAATATGTACAGTAAATTGCTGCTTTGTTACAAATATATAACTACAACAAAACACAAAAATAAAGTACAGTAAAACCCATGAGAAATCAGGTCATGACAATTGCCTTGTTTGATACATATATATAAACCATAAAACAATGTCAGGTTACATATTGCAAGATATTATCATCTCAGATGGATACTTTCAGTGAATTGCGAAAAGCTGTATCTGACAAATAAAAGCACAACAAATCCATGAACCAATAAATCTGCTTCCTCCCAATGAATGATCTTGAAAGATGCCATCAAGAGCTGAGAGAAAAACCTCTGTATACTGCCCATGGATTCCAAGTCTCTTGAAATGTACCGGTAGAGTACTTTTCCCATGAAGAGAGCTGTTCAAATCTATAAAGCTTGTCACCCTTTGCCTTCCAGCACGGGATGGCGGGGGGTACTGTTTGCTTTCAGGCTCCAGCCACCAATATTCTAGCTGCTGCCAGAAGATGATGTGTAAGCTTTTGAGAGGATTTACGCAGTTTAACTTCAGAGAACAACCATAAGCAAAATTTGGGAGAGGTTGGGATTATGATATTGTTCACAATTGATAAAATCGAGCAGAAGTGAGACCAGAAGCCTTTAATGAGGGGGCAATGCCACCAAATGTGAAAATAGGATCCCGTAGAAGCTTGGCATCTCCAACAGAGGGGGCTAGTACCAGGATATATCTTAGCTAGCCTATCCGGAGTATAGTACCATCTAGTAAGAAGCTTATACATGTTTTCCTGTAGTCTAACACATGTAAATAGAGTGTGTGGGACAGCTAAGAGGAACTTAGTCTCTTCCTGCGTAAACATTACAGAGAGATCAGATTCCCACTGCGTTAAAGGGACACTATCGCGAAGAAAAAAAATTTGATATGTTTTACAACATAACAAAAGCAGGTTTTAACATAATGTATTTTTCAAATTGTGTAAATGTTTTTTTTTTTTTAATTCAGTTTTCTTGCCTTACATGGGGGCTGCCATGTTTGAAGTAAAGTGTGACAGTCTGGGTTTACAACACAATGGCACCTCACTTACGGCAGGCATGTACATAGGTTTCCTCAGTCGCTGCCGACCCTATAGAGAATGAATGGAAGACGTGAGCCCGCCCCTGTGATGACACCAGTAACACAAAGCCAGGTCCTCCCTCCTTGCTGCTGGGGGAAGCCCACTGTGCCTCCTCCTCACTCTGCAGCAGCGTCCTTGTCTTCATTAGGCTGCCTGTTCTAAATTCTATGGCAGCTCACCCCAGCAGTGCAGACAATTTTTGCTGAGTGTACTGCTGGGGTGAGCGGCCCAGGACTCAGAAACAGAGTAGATGGAGGTTCTTGGGGCTGTAGGACCTTAGTGATGTAATCGGCCATGTGACCAGTGGGGGAGGAGCCTGAGGAGGAGAGATCTGTGTTTTCGTAACGAAGCCATTGTCTCATCTTATCTTGCTGAAGCAGTGATGTCACCGCTGAAGGTGTGAATTGGTGATGTCATTGGTACCACCCACTTTTTTGCAGCATGCCTACTTACAGTTTGCTCAAAGCCTCATTTGGCCAGCAGAGCTCCCCCGGTGACCAAAGATGGTAAATATGGTAAAATCTGATATTTATTTATAATATTTCACACATTGGAATTTTTATTTATTTATTATTTCTTACAAATATATAATAGATTTTTTTAGCATAAATAAAATATAGAACAGGTTTTTGTGATAGATTCCCTTTAAGTACCAATGCTTGCTCTGAGAAAGCGGTGGTATTAATTGGGAATAACCGAGATTTTCTTATTAGGCTCCAATCTCTGCAGGGCCAACTTCTCAAAAGGTGTGTGTAACACAGGTGAGGGCATATCCGCCATCAAAGGCCGAAGACTGGTCATAATGTATTGAAGGTGCAAGGGTGGTAATCCTGCCAAGGCAGGGTTAGTTTGTAAATGGTGGATTGTCAAAGGGGAGTCAGGAGGGATCAAGGAGAGGCACACAAATGTGGGATAAATTAGATGGTAAAGTATCCCTAAAGCTACGTGGGGCCCCATTCAGTAGATCCCGAACTTGGGTAAGCGAGTGGGAAATATTCAATAGAGATTTCTTTAGAGCATATCTGTGCCACATGTCTATAGATAATCTAGTAAGGGAGTTGTCCACCTTAGCGGGGTCACCCGCCTTGTTAGTAGGGTTGAGTAAAAGGCACCTCAGAGGTTGTGCACACATAACTCCTTCCGCTTGTATATCAGGTCTGAGTTTGGGACTTCTAATCCAATCCAGGATCCTCGCACTCTGGATGGCTTTGTAATATATCTTGAAGTCCGGCAGACCCAGTCCTCCCCTCCTACCATGTTGTATCAAGTATGTATGGGACAATCTGGGTCTTTTTTTTCTTCCAAAGAAAAGAAGAGAGGATTGATCGAAGTTTGGTGAAAAACCTATCTGGCAATCTAATAGGCAATCTTTGCATATAGTACAGAACTTTTGGCAATATAACTGATTTAATAAGGGCTTTCCTCCCAAACCAAGAAACATACAGTATATCCCAACCATCTAGTAGATTCTGTACCTGTTTGAGCAGTCCTGAGAAATTTGAATAATACAGCTGGTTGAAATTTTGCGGTATTTTGACTCCTAAAAAAGGTATAGGGTCTGTGGTCCAACTAAATGGAGTGAGTGATTTGAGGCGAACACAAGTCTGGGCTGGGAGTGTAATGTTTAATAAATGTGACTTAGTAGGGTTGATCTTAAAGTCTGAGAGACTGTTAAAGTGATCAAAGATTCACTTAAGATAGCAAGCAGGGCTTCTTCTGGATTAGAGATCAAGAGTAAAACGTCATCAGCAAAGGCTGCAAGTTGATGGGTATGCTGACCAATTTGTACACCTTGGATCCTATCATCCTGTCTAAAAGCTTGCAAAATAGTCTCAAGCGACAAGATGAAGAGGATCGGGGACAAGGGGCATCCCTGGCGAGTGCCGTTACTAATTGTAAAACTAGGTGAAAGAGTATCATTTACCCAGACCTGACTGATTGGAGTATCATACATTGCCATGATTGCCAGTATAAGCTGATCAGGAATACCAAACTTGAGCAGTGCTTTTTTCATAACGAGCCAGTTGACTCTATCAAATGCCTTCTCAGCATCTGTGCTGAGAAGGACCAAAGGTTTTGAATTAGCTTTTACATATTGCATAATGTGGAGGAGACGGGTGGTATTCATCCTTCCTTCCCTATTTGGTGTGAAGCCAACCTGTTCGGGGTTTATAAGGTCGGGTAGGTGAGTTTTTAATCTATTAGCTATCATTTTGGAAAACAACTTCAAGTCATTGTTTAAAAGGGAGATTGGTCTGTAGTTGGCACATTGAGACCGATCCTTTCCCTCTTTCGGAATTATAGTAATAGAAGCATGTAACATTTGTGGGGGAAGAGGGGTACCTTGGAATGTAGCGTTGCAGACATCTAGAAGATGTGGCAGCAATAAGGTTTTAAAGGACTTGTAATAAGCTATTGGAAGGCCATCAGGTCCAGGAGACTTGTTAATAGGGGAGGACATCAAGGCCTTTTCCAGCTCAGAATAAGTGAAGGTGGTAATTGAGGAGTCTCTGATCTCCTCAGAGATATTGGGGAGCCTTAGTGTGTCCAACCAGGTGGAAATTGCCAAGTCATGTGACTCTGCAGCCGCCCGATCTCCAGCACATCTAAGATTATATAACTCACTATAGTATTCTCTGAAGTACTTAGCGATAGAATCCGTGGTACTCAGAGTTCCTCCATCTTTCGTCTTAATGTGGGGTATAAAGGACTTCCTCTTTTTAATCTGTGATATAAGCAATTTAGAGGCTTTATCGCCATGAGCATAGTATTTATGTTGCAGGCTAAGAAATGATTTTGCCATCATAGTGTTAAGTAAGTACTTCAGATCAGTTCTGGCTCTGCTCAAGGCGTCCAAGTCAGAAGGGGATAGAGAATGTTTATGACTCATTTCTAAAACAATAATATGTCCTCTAATCACAGACTTGTGTGCCTCCCATAATACTCCTATAGAAATTTCACCCGAGTCATTTAATTTAAAATATTCAGAGAGATGGGTCTGGAGTTGCGAGAAATGAGTCTTACTATCCAAGAGGGTGGTATTTAAACGCCAGCTACGTGTGACTTTGGGTAGACCCTGCAAGCTATAATTCATAATCACAGGAGCGTGATCTGAGAGAATAATGTTGCCTATGGACACAGATTTACATAAATGAAGTTGGTGCTGTGGCACGAATAGATAATCTAACCAGCTGTAGGTTCCATATTGTTGGGAAAAATATGTGAAATCCTTGTCAGTTGGGCGGAATGACCTCCACACATCTGCCAAGGAAGTCTCCTGTAATGCGTATTTGTCTAATAGACATGTTAGACACAGCTGAGACACCTGAGGAGGAGTCCAGGAGAGGTTGCAGAGTAACATTAATATCCCCATCCAGAATGATACAGCCTTCAGCAAAGTCCCTAAATGCAGAAAGTACACCTGATAACCAAACAGCCTGATGGACATTTGGGGTGTGGATGTTTCCCACAGTATACATCTGGGGGTCAATAGACCCTTTGAGAAACAGATACCTCCCATCTGGGTCAGAGAGCACCGAACGCACCTCAAAAGGGATATTTTTGTGGAAAGCAATACTAACGCCTCGAGATGCAGAACTTGGCAAAGTACTATGAAACTATTTGTCATATTGTAGGTGAGACAGTTTAGGTACATGCTTAGTTCTAAAGTGGGTTTCTTGTAGGAGTATAATTCCTACCCTGCTTTTAAGTAGTTGCCTGCAGATTTGAGACCTTTTTTCTGGTGCGTTCAGGCCTCGGACATTAAAGGTACATACATTTGTTTCCGCCATGATGTCTGAAAAGTAAAGAAATAATAAGCAAAGAAACTAAAGCACAATATAAGTAGAATTTGCTTTGCATACAGGTGCAACATCTTACAAAGCGGCTAAACAGCAACCTACAAGTGACAAAATACATGACCTGAAAAAAAGAAAAGAAAACTAAACCAAACTGTATAAAAGGAAAATTGGTGAAAAAACACAACATCAACTGTGTGAGTAAGTGGTATGGATCCAGACCACAACAAATATCTGAAAGAAACGTGGGGGAGGAACTTCCAACGAAGTTAACCCGAACCATCTACCTGGGCAGCAAAGTAATAAACAGAAGGCGATATACCCCGGACCAATAATAATATACTATACTGGAACTCCATTGGGTGTCCATAAGATCAGTTTTCTTCCATCCTTTGAAAACCCAGTTGATTTAAGCATCTTGGGGTCATCCTTCTTGGGGTGTTTCTCCCTTTGGGGTGTCTGGAAGCTGCCACTGGGGTCCAGTGTTCAAACAAGGGAATTGCTGGAAGAGATGCTACATCTTGAGTGACATTCCAATCAGGAATCTCCAATGCCTCTATGTCCAGGATATCATATATGCGTTGCAGGTCTGCCACTGACCGTATCACAATTTTTCTCCCCGGGGTGCTCACCAAGAGACCAAACGGGTGTAACCATCTGTAAGTAATTTTTCTATGTCTCAATATTTAGTAACATAGTTTACAAGGCCAAAAAAATACATCTGTCCATCCAGTTCGGCCTGTTTTCCTATAAGTTGATCCAGAGGAAGGCAAAAAAACCCTGTGAGGTAGAAGCCAGTTTTCCCCACTTTAGGGAAAAAAATTCCTTCCCGACTCCAATCAGGCAATCAGAATTACTCCCTGGATCAACAACCCCTCTCTAGTAACTATAACCTGTAATATTATTACCCTCCAAAAATACATCCAGGCCTCTCTTGAACTCTTTTAGTGAACTTACCATCACCACCTCCTCAGGCAGAGAGTTCCATAGTCTTACTGCTCTTACCGTAAAGAATCCTCTTCTATGTTTGTGTACAAACCTTCTTTCCTCCAGACGCAGAGGATGTCCCCTCGTCACAGTCACAGTCCTGGGGATAAATAGATTGTGGGCGAGATCTCTGTACTGACTTCTGATATATTTATACATAGTTATTAGATCTCCCCTCAGTCGTCTTTTTTCTAAAGTGAATAAGCCTAATTTTGATAATCTTTCTGGGTACTGTAGTCCACCCATTCCAGTTATTACTTTAGTTGCCCTCCTCTGAACCCTCTCCAGCTCTGCTATGTCTGCCTTGTTCACAGGAGCCCAGAACTGTACACAGTACTCGATGTGTAGTCTGAATAGTGATTTGTAAAGTGGCAGGACTATGTTCTCATCACGGGCATCTATGCCTCTTTTGATGCAACCCATTATCTTATTGGCCTTGGCAGCAGCTGTCTGACACTGGTTTCTGCAGCTTAGATTTCTGTTCACTAAAATTCCTAGGTCCTTTTCTATGTCAGAGTTACCCAATATTTTACCATTCAATATGTACTGGTGACTTGCATTATTCCTTCCCATATGCATAACTTTACATTTGTCAGTGTTAAACCTCATCTGCCCCTTCTCTGCCCAAGCCTCCAGTCTATCCAGATCCATCTGTAGCAGTGTACTGTCCTCTTCTGTGTTAATTACTTTACACAGTTTAGTGTCATCTGCAAAAATTGATATTTTACTGTGCATGATCTTCTACAAGATCATTAATAAATATATTGAAGAGAATAGGGCCCAATACTGACCCCTGTGGTACCCCACTAGTTACACTGACCCAATCTGAGTATGTACCATTAATAACCACCCTCTGTTTTATATCACTGAGCCAGTTACTTACCCACATACAGACATTTTCTCCCTGGCCAAGCATTCTCATCTTATATGCTAACCTTTTATGTGGTACAGTGTCAAATGTTTTGGAGAAGTCCAGATATACGACATCCATTGATTCGCTGCAGTCCAGTCTAGAACTTACCTCCTCATAGAAACTGATTAAATTGGTTTGACATGACCGATCCCTCATGAAGCCATGCTGATATGGAGTAATTTGCTTATTTTCATTGAGGTACTCCAAGATAGCATCTCTTAGAAAACCCTCAAACAGTTTACCCACGACAGATGTTAAACTTACCGGCCTATAGTTCCCGGGCTCTGTTTTTGGACCCTTTTTGAATATTGGCACCACATTTGCTATGCGCCAATCCTGTGGAACACTCCCTGTCAGTATAGAGTCCTTAAATATCTGAAATAAGGGTCTGGCGATGATATTACTTAATTCTCTTAGGATACGGGGGTGTATGCCATCCGGTCCTGGCGATTTGTCTATTTTAATCTTTTTAAGACGCAGCTCTACTTCTTCCTGGGTCAGACAGGGCACTTTTAATGGGGAATTTACTTTTATATTCTGCATTTCATCTGACAGTTTATTTTCCTCAGTGAATACAGTGGAGAAAAAGATATTTAGTAGCTTTGCTTTCTCCTCATCGCTCTCTGCAACTCCCCCCTCATTACTCTGTAAGGGGCCGACACCTTCAGGTTTATACTTTTTACCATTTATATAATTAAAGAACATTTTAGGGTTAGTTTTACTTTCTTTGGCGATTAATCTCTCGGTCTCTAGTTTGGCTGTTTTTATTTGTCTTTTACATATTCTATTTTTTTCCTTATAGTTTTTCAATGCTTCCTCGCTCCCCTCCTGTTTTAGTGATTTAAATGCTTTCTGTTTGTCATTTATTGCTTTCTTTACAGTTCTGTTTATCCACATTGGTTTTTTCTTGTTCCTTAACCTTTTATTCCCATAAGGTATGTACCTCTCACAATTAGATATTAGGATGCTTTTAAAAATATCCCATTTTGTCGCTATATTTTTATTTTTGAGGACTTTGTCCCAGTTAGTTAGGCCTATGGCCTCTCTTAGTTGGCTAAATTTAGCTTTTTTGAAGTTAGGTATTTTTGTTCCTCCCTGAAGAAACGCTCTTTTGAATGACAGTTGGAAGGTTATTATATTATGGTCACTATTTCCCAGGTGTCCCCCAACCTGCACATCTGTTGTTCTGTCAGGTCTATTGGTTAATACTAAGTCCAGTATGGCCGTCCCTCTAGTCGGGTCCTGAACCAGTTGGGAAAGGTAATTGTCTTTGGTTATTTCCAAGAACCTGTTTCCTTTATGAGATGAACAGGTTTCAGTTTCCCAGTCTATATCTGGGTAGTTTAAATCCCCCATAATAACGACCTCATTATGATTTGCCACCTCGTCTATTTCGTTTAGAAGTAGATTTTCTATGGGCTCTGGTATACTAGGGGGTTTATAATAAACTCCTATTAGTATTTTATTATTGTTTTTGGCTCCATTTATTTCTACCCACAGTGACTCCACATCTTCATGTCCCTCACTTATATCTTCCCGCAGTGTGGGCTTTAGACAGGACTTTACATAAAGGCAGACCCCTCCCCCTCTCCGGTTTTGACGATCCTTTCTAAACAGATTGTAACCCTGTACGTTAACTGCCCAGTCATAGCTATCATCCAGCCATGTCTCAGTTTTTCCCACTATGTCACGGTCCTCCTCACACATCACTAATTCCAGTTCACCAATTTTATTAGTCAGGCTTCTGGCATTAGTGTACATACACTTAAGAGGTCTATGTATATTTTTTACCCCTCTTTTAAAATTACTATTACCTGTGAAGTGAATATCCGGGGTTTTTGGGTTACTTTGGTTGATGTTTTGCCCAATATTCTCCCTACATTCCTCACTAATCCCAACCCCCACTAACCCCCCACTCTCCCCGACTATGACCCACTCTCTAGCTACACTATCTACCCCCTTATTAGTATTACCCCCCCACCCTCCCCCCAGATCCTAGTTTAAAAGCTCCTCCAGCCGTCTAACCATTTTTTCCCCCAGGGCAGTTGCACCCTCCCCATTAAGGTGCAGCCCGTCCCTACTATAGAGTCTGTAGCCGACGGAGAAGTCGGCCCGGTTCTCCATGAACCCAAACCCTTCCTTCCTGCACCAGCCTCTGAGCCACTTATTTAACTCCCTAGTCTCCCGTTGTCTCTCTAGTGACGCTCGTGGCACTGGTAGTATTTCTGAAAAAACTACCTTGGAGGTCCTGGACTTGAGCTTCTCTCCTAGTTCCCTAAAATCATTTTAAGGACCTTCCATCTCCCCCTTACTTTGTCATTGGTGCCAATGTGTACCATGACCGCCGGGTCTTCCCCAGCCCCACCCAGCAATCTGTCAATCCGATCCGCGATATGCCCGAGCACCCGGGAGACAACACACTGTTCGGCATTCACGGTCTCGGCGACAGATGACCCTGTCTGTCCGCCTAATAATAGAGTCCCCTACCACCAGTATCTGTCTGTCCTTTGCTGCTCTCCTTTTCCCATCCTTCCTGCAGCGGTCTTCCTCCTGGTTTCTAGGAGAAACGGCATGCTGCAGTGTCGCTGGTCCTGGGCTTTCATCCCTAATATCAGCCAAACAGGCATATTTACTAGGGTGTTCCAGCTCAGGACTAGCCTCCCTGGCACTTTTCCCTCTACCCCTCCTTACTACATTAACCCAACTGCTGACCTGATAGTCCTGTTCTTGCCCATCTCCTCTCTCCTCCTCTTCACTGACCCCAGCCAGTGCCTGCACTGTGAGGTCTAAGCCTCTCTCCAGGTGTTCAATGCCCCTAAGTATGCCAAGCTGCTTATTTAGATCCACGATCTGGGCTTCCAAATATGCAACATGATTGCATCTAGTGCAAATGTATTCACCCATGAATGGCTCTTCAAGGCATGCATACATTGCACAGGACACACACTTAGTAGCATTGTCCATGGAGCACCTGCTAGATGGGGATATACAGTACAGTTCAGAAAAAACAGTAAATATATGATTAGGGTTTGCTGTAAAAGACGTAGCTGATTCCTTTTGCGAAGGGTCATGGGCGAGAGGTCTTGATATATAGAAACTGTAGAACCCTCAATGGCAGGTGGAGGAGCGGATCTTGCAGCTGATAATATAAGATCCTTGGTCTTGTAGTTTGTTAGGCGGCAAACGATGTCTCGTGGCATTTCGTGCGGTTGTGGAGGAGGTCTGAGGGCTCTATGAGCCCTATCCATCGTGAGGTCGCCCGCCGAGGAGAAGAAAGTGGTGAGTGTTTGTTCTAGGGTATCGGGTAAGATAGTCTCGGGGATCCCCTTGATCCGCAGGTTGTTCCTTCGTCCTCCATTGTCTTGCTCCTCGATCAAGGAGTATAAATAATTGATATGGGCCTGGCCATTGTCTAAATTCACGCTACTGCGGCGTTAAACTGCTGGAGACTTGCGCAGACTCCAGGGCCTCTACTCGGGCGTTCATGTGGCGCAGGTCTTGTTTAATGTCCTTTAGCTTGCTCATCACTGGCTCGATGGAGCTAGATAATAAGGACCGTAAAAAGGTTTTAGATATAACCTGATCATCCGAGGTTCTTTGGTCCTCTTGTTCGCTCTCCAACTCGGCGTCTGTGCCTTCCTCTCGTAGCGAAGCTTTAGGGTCTAGTGCGGCCAGCGCCATCTTGGCCGCATGGCTGGGTTGTGATGTTGAAGTTTTCCGCATAAAACGGTCTATTTCTCCTTGTGCCAAAGAGACTCTTCCAGGTTCCTTGGACTTTTCTTTAGTAGCTTTGCCCATGTTTAGTCGTGGTATATAGCTTAAAATAGCCCAGGTAGGTCAGGTCTGCAGCGGAGCTCACAGGCGCGCGTGCATCCGGCTCGGCTGCTAAACGCCCGCCTCCAATGCTCCTTTTCTAACAGTGCACAGGACAGGCAACAATTTCCATACATGTGTGGCATAATAAGTTAGCTCTCCAATTAAAGGGGTTATCCAATCCCATAAAAAGCCACCCAATATGCCGGGCTCCCTACACTGAATATACTTACCTGGGTCCCTGCTCCCTGCGCTGCTCCTGGTCCCTGCCCCACCGCTGCTGCTTCGCCCAGTACATGGATCGAAGCATCCGGTGTCTCGGGGGGGGGGGGGCTGAGGCGTTGGGGAGATTGCAGCCAATGGCAGGCGGGGACGAGCCTCCCCAGCGTCACCCGTGATGCCGCTGTTTTATTACTATATCTGCAGATTCTAATAAAGGGGTCATTTTGGGGTGTAATTACATATCTTGTTGGTACTGAATGTATAACAATAGATAATCTGTGACCAAATATAGTGGGTGCTGTATTTTTAACATGTTTGACCAAATTATTAGAAAGAATGGCTGTCCATACCATCAATGATCTTATGTGCTATTGTAAACATAAATGTAGTTATATGTATGGCAGTTCTTTTTTTTTTATGTACAGCTGACTGTATTTTCCCTAGAAAATATGGCGCATGCCTACTACGTGATTTTCACATCTGTGCCCTTTTATGCTACACACTTGACTCCTGTCTAGTAAGCTGTGTTCACACTCTGTTTCTCTCCACAGTTGATCACATGCACAGAACGTATCGTTAGGGTCCTATTCAAGCAACAGATTCCCAAAGTCTCCATATGGTTCATGTTGGTATTCCCTTGTTTTCAACTGCATAGAACAATGATCTAGACTTTGTTTCATATGGACCAGGGATATGTGAGGGCCAACATGCCTGTAGTTACAGCTGAGCATGCTGTGTGTAAAATAATCGTGAATCTCTGTAATTTCTCTTCATTAAATACAGCAGAGCTAAACGTCTTAGAAAAATATTGCATATTTATTTAGAGGTTATGTACATCTTTGGAGGCAATTTTTATGATTGAATTTACTTATTTTATGCTAAAAATCATATTTTCAATTGACCTTTATTAAAAATATTGAGCCATTCTGTCACAAAGGGTTAACTGTGTGACTGGTACTTTTACTTCTCTAAACTACTAAGAGGTCATAAACCCTTATTTAAGCCAGAATGTGTATAAGGGTCCTTGCACACTACTGTATGCCCTCCGAGACATACGGTCCGTGAGTGGGCCATATGTCCCGGAGCGGCATTGATCATGCACATGGGAACACACAGCATGATAGATTACAATGATGCTGTGCACGTCGGGCCGCCTGGGGGACTATTGTCCTGCACTAATATGATCTTGTGAGTGTGGGGCAATAGCCCCACGGGTGGCCCAGCGTGCACAGCATCATTGTAATCTATGATGCTGTGTGTTCCCATGTGCACGATCAATGCCGCGCTGGGACATATGGCCCGCTCATGGACTGCAGGCTGGTGGTACAGCAAAAGGATTCCATATTTATTAAAACAGACCAATTGAAAAAAAATATTTTTAGCTCAAAATACCGTTCAATAATAAAATTTTTCCCCCATAGGTCTACATAGCCTTTAAGAAGATACATCGTATTGAAATTTGATGCAAAATTTACTGGAAAATATCAATATAGATTTTAAAGGGGTTATCCCTGGTAAGGCCTTGTTCCCCTCTCTATTTTGAGATCTGACAGGCCATTCTAGCACAGAGCATCCTGCCAGATCTCGCTGCTGAACTGGCTGATTTCCGAAATAAATACTAGGATTCGGCTGGACAAAAGACATTTGCAACGACAACGGTATTTGCATCAGTTCAGTTTTGGATCTCCGAAATGGAGACAACGACAACGGTATTTGCATCAGTTCAGTTTTGGATCTCCGAAATGGAGATGTGAATGCAGCCTAAAGTTAATGATGACTTAGCCTAATGATAGGTCATCATTATTTTATTAGCAGATCCAAGTCCCACACCCTTGCTGATCAGCTGTTTCAGAGAACCGCTGTGCACTCCTGGCAGCTTTCCAAGCACAGCTCCGTACAGAGGTTAGATGGGCCAGCACAGTGGCTCTGTAGCTAGCCTTGCGGTGCTGGAGTCCTAGGTTTGAATCTGACCAAGGACGACATCTGCATGGAGTTTGTATGTTCTCCATGTGTTTGTGTGGGTTTCCTCCCACACTCCAAAGACATACGGACAGGGAACCTAGATTGTGAGACCCATTGGGGACAGCTGGATGCTGTAAAATATAGCAGCGCTATATAAGTGCATAAAAAAATAAATAATATCGGAAATAGGGCAACCCCTTTAATTTAATATGTTGAGCTCTTTATTTCTGGTTCAGTGTTTGAAGACTAAAGGTACTTTCACACTAGCGTTAATATTTTACGTTATTGAGATCCGTCATAGGGTCTTAATACCAGAAAAAAACTCTTCCATTTTGTCCCCATTCATTGTCAATGGGGACAAAACGTAACTGAAAAGAACGGAATGCTCCAAAAATGCATTCTGTTCTGTTGTCATACTGGAGAGCAAACCGCAGCATGCTGTGGTTTGCTTTCTGTCCTGGGATGCTGAGCAAATGGATCCATTGTGAACCACAATACAAGTCAATGGGGACGGATCTGTTTTCTTTGACACAATAGAAAACTGATTCGTCCCCCATTAACTTTCAGTGGAGTTCATGACGGATCAGTCATTCCCATGTTAAAGATGGGTATTATCAGTAACGGAAGCGTTTTTGCTGAGCCCTGACGGATCCAGCAAAAACGCTAGTGTGAAAGTAGCCTAAGCAGGAAGCTGCTTTTACTTCTCTTGAACATTGTCAATGCAGTATGCCTTCTGTATGGCTTTCATTTTTTTCTGCTGCTTAGAAGGAATGGGCATCGGGGGGTGGTTGTTTCAGTTGTTATCTTATGAATCTTGTGAAACTTCAGATAAGGTCCCGCTGCACCTTTAATTGTGAATACATGAATGCTCCAGGACTTTGCTCTTCAGACAGCTATGAATCCACTTTGATATACAGTAAGTTGCAGCTTTTTCCTCTCTGCAATGTGTTGAGTTTCTTTTTTTGTTTTTTTTTTTTTTCATATGACTGGTGAAAATCAGTTTAAGATTTCACAGAGATGGACAACAAGGGATTTCGCCGCGCCAGCCTCAGTAGTTTCCACAGCAACACAAGTGATGAAGATATGGTTGAGATTACAGACGCCACCTTGGATTTTACCATGTCTGATGATGTTCCACCTATTGACCGAGAGATGGCTGAAGGTAATGTAAAGATTCTGGCATTAAGCTGTAGAAAGGTCCTCATTATATTCAAACTTCACAAGCAACAGTCATGTGCCTTGCATTTCATGACATATCTGATGCAGGGTGTACACGGGCGGTGCCTGCATATTGCGGTCTTGCAGTTTGCTGGCCACAATACGGGTACGGCCGAACAATGGCTATGTGAATGAGCCCAAAGGCTGGGGCCTGGGCTACCTATTCACAGTATTTTTGGGATTTAAGTGAAGTGTCCACAACCAAAATTGTGCAATATAAAAGCACAAAATGTGCCACAAAATGCAAAATAAAGTAGAAATTGGTGTTGGTGTGATTTGGTAAGATGTGTGTGTACCTGTATGTAATGTACTGGGGCTGTGATTGATTCTGTGTAGTTTCTAATGTGTATTGTAGCTGTTATGTTTTGAATATCCATTTAATGCTCATAACAATCTTAAGGTGATGTGTTTTGTAAATGCACCTTAAAGGTATATGACGAGGGGTGTAGTTGCTATGGGGCCCAAACTCGGGAAAGGCACCAGGTGGAGAACAAATGGATTTATTTTTAGGGCCCATCGAGTGGTGAGTATGGCGCTCCTAGTTCTAGCACTGGTATTTCTCATTGCTCCCTAGTGTTCTTCGTTGGGCAGCTGCGTAAGTCGTAGGAGGAGCACACTATGACCCGACGCTAGGGCTGGGCGATTTTGCGAAAAAATGTTTTTTTTTTTTGTTTTTTTTTTTATAACAATCTATGGCTTATTTTCAGTTTAAAGACACAATTCAATGAATTGTTTTCTTTATAGAAATAAAGTTTCAACATATAAAAAAAAATATAAAATTCTTTGGGTGGTTAAATTTAGAAAAAACTGCACCAATGTTTTTGGGGTTTCACAACATGGCGTTCATTGAGTGCTAAAAGTTACGTCTTTATTCTGTGGCTCAATATGAATACAATGATACCAAATGTATAACCAAGTGTATGTATATATTTTTTTTTTGTTTTACTACTTTAAAAAAAAAAAAAAAAAAAAAAAAAGTAAATAAAAACCTTTGAAAAAAATCTAAATTTTCTTTTGCATCGCCATTTTTTGACAGCCATAACTTTTTTTTATATTTCCATCCACAGAGCTGGTGGGTTGTTTTGTGTCCCATTCTATTAGGGTGAATGAGATTTTGCTTCAGAAGCCTTCCGGCTGTCATGGTTAGGATTGAGCGGTATATCGGTGGCAACAATATACCACGGTATTAAGAAACAACGATATAGCGAAATACAGTCACATAGTTGTCCACACAGTATAATATCTCCTTGTGGCTGCCCCCATACGGTATAACCTCTCTTTGTGGCTGCCCCCATACGGTATAACGTCTCCTGACCTTAACTCCATGCAGTATAGGGACTCCTTGTGGCCCACTGCCTCCCAGCATCCCAGCCCATGCAGTATATAATATCTCCTTGTGGCCCCCATACACTGTAATATCTCCCTGTGGCCCCAAAAGTTTTCTTCTTCTAAATGGGTATTTATCGCCATATATATCGTTATCATGATAAATTTCTTAACATCGTTATCGTGGGATTGTTTTCAATATCGCCCATCCCTAGTCATGGTTACTGATCGGTATCCTGTGATTTCACTACAGGGGCTCCAATCGGAAGGCAGAGGGATCCACATCCCTCTGCCTTACCTCAAAGATGCCTCAATTTCTATTGATCATTGCATCTGAGGGGTTGAATGACGGGGTATGCCGCAATCGTCCTCCCCTGTCATTGCGGCTAGGTGCCCGCTGTATCATACAGCTGGCACCCGTCACATATGGAGCAGGCTCACTGCGGCAGCCCGCTCCATACATTCCCTGTCCCACAGCAGCCCCTTAACCTGCAGAGGTGAGCAGCAGCTAAACGCTCTCTTCCTCTTAGAGGAATCGGAGGAGGCTCCTTCCCCTCCCCTGGTTCTTCATGCTGAGGATTAATTCTTCCCGAAAACATCCCATTAACACATAAGCGGGTACCATTTTAGAAAAATCAATATGGCAATTCAGCAAAAAACTGACATCAAAATGAGCTAATTAATAAAGTTAAAATGATTCATCGCCCAGCCCTACCTGACACTGTACAACATTAGGTCACAGTATAGTGCTTGCCTAGACACTGTGCTTCACAAAGAGCAGAGGTGCCCATAGGAGAAAAGAGATGTGAAGTCTGAGGAGGCCCCCTTTAAAAAATTTGCTGTGGGCCCCAGTCAGTCCTAGTTGCACCACTATATGTGTGTGTAAATTGTCATGCTGTGGATTTAGATTCTGCTCCATGGATGCCCTGGAGTTAGAAAAAGTACAGAGCCTGGAAGATCTTCGATATGAGCAACAGTTAAAAGAACTGAATTTGCTTAGTCTTGAAAAAAGGGGGGACATGATTAACCTGTACAAATATATAAACTGACCATACAAAAATATCGAGAGAAGCTACTCTGTCTTAAACCCCTCAAAAAACAAGGGGCCACTCCCTAGACTGGAGAAAAAAAGATTCAGTCATAAGAGGCAACAAGCATTCTTTATAGTAAGGTCTGTGAATCTCTGGAATAGCCTGCCGCAGGAGCTGGTCACAGCAAATACAGTAGAGACAATAGGATAAAGTGTTGATGTGGAGTAATCTCTATGAAAGGCCAATGACAAAACTTAGCCACATATATGTAAGAGCACAGGAGTTATTGTGAACCATTATAGGAAACAGGATGAAATAGATACGCTCGTGTGCCCGTCGGCAGGTCTGAGAGGACTCCATAGCATATGATGTCAGCTGTTCTGTGGAAGGAATTCTCAATTTAAATTGGCAAACGGGGGGGGGGAGGGTGGAATTAGATGACATGAAATCCTATAACAATACTCAATATAGGTGGAGTGCATCAGATGATGATAGGTGCTAAATCCATAAGCGCTCCTGTGCTGTGTCTAATAAGTGTGTGCTTCATGCCTCAGTCTAACAGCAGAAGCCAGAATACACTCCCGATCACGTGAGGCACATCAGGTGATACATCATGTGACTCCATGCGTTCCACAGCTGCGTTCCAAATCGGAAGTGGCGTGTACAGCAATCTGGACAGCATGGATCACGCTTTAATAGTGGAATAATCAACAAAAAGTATGACTCAATGATGATATAACAGCAACCTATCAAAAAAGAAGCTTATATACTTAATTATATTCTTGTTGCTATAAATAAAACTGTACCTGAACCTAACCCACCTAAACCAGACCGATGTAAGTCAGGGATAATAAGTGGGTGTACCTAGAATTAAATATTAAATGTGTCAGATTCAACTATCTGCACAAACATGCCCAAAATCCACAGTATTTATTGCACACATATACCAGGATAATTGCATTTTGCATTTATCATGTAGGGAAAGTTAATAAAAGCCTCTTGCTAATATATTGTTATTATCCATATAGCTGCCTTTTCTGGCTGGATTAATTTTTCTATCACATTATAGACTGCTCGTTTCCATGGTTACAAACCACCCTGCAATCCATCCGTGGTGGTCGTGCTTGCACAATATAGGAAAAAGCACTAGCCTATTTGCGCTCCAATGGTCCCTGCCACCATAGAGGCTGATGCTTTTTCCTATAGTGTTCAAGCACAACCACCACTGATGGATTGCAGGGCGGTCGTAACCATGGAAACGAGCAGTGTATAATGTGATGGAAAAATGAATCCAGCCAGCAAAGGAAGTAATATGGATAACAATACATTAGTATAAGTGGCTTGTATTCACTTTCTCTATATGATAAATGCCACTTACTGAAGTGAGACAACACCTTTAAATGAAACAAGAGAACGTAAGTCTCTAGTTCAACCCCCCTGGTGACTGGGAAATGAAACTGATACATCCACTCAGATTCTTTCTGAAGGATCTGTTTGTCCCAGTCACCTTTTCTGTGGGAAGGTCTAACCAATTCAAGTGCAGAAAAAGTCAATACATTTGGATCCCCACCATGATGGTCAAGAACATGGTTTGCTACAGGAGTATTGTTCTTCTTAATGTCATTGATGTGTTCACCTAATCTCCGCCTCAATTCTCTAAATGTCTTCTCAAAATAATCGAGAGGACAGATACACTAGCAGAGATAAACAACTCCTTTACACTTTACATTTAAAGGGGTTCTCAGAGTTATATATATATTGATGACCTATCCTCAGGATAGGTCATCAGTATCAGATCGGTGGGGGTCCGACACCTGGCACCCCCGCCGATCAGCTGTTTGAAGAGGAGGCGCGCGCCGTATCAGCGCTGCCTCCTCTTCACTGTTTACATGCTGGCTGACACGGGGGTAGTGGTGAGTAGGTGTAATTACACCTCACCGCCCCATTCATTTCAATGGGAAGAATCGCTCCCATACAAGTCTATGGAAGCGATTCTTTCCATAGAAATGAATGTGGCGCTGAGTTGTAATTACACCTACTCACCACTACCCCCGTGTCGGCCAGCATGTAAACAATGAAGAGGAGGCAGCGCTGATACGGCGCGCGCCTCCTCTTCAAACAGCTGATCGGCGTGGGTGGCGGGTGTCGGACCCCCGCCGATCTGACATTGATGACCTATCCTGAGGATAGGTCATCAATTTATATAACTCGGAGAACCCCTTTAATAAAATCCCTGATTGTGTAACTCAAGTTTGTGGCTGAGCAGATGTTCACATTGGTGTTCTTTATATACCTGCAATCTATACACAAGCCACATTTAAAAATACCAGTAGGTTTCCGATCCAGCCATGTACCATGAGGTTGTCGGCGGGAGTAGTGACTATGTACTAATCGGTCTCTTAAACTCCTACATCTCCTGTACGTAATACTGGAATGAGGTGGAAAAACATCCGACACTTCCGAATCTAGTAACAAAATTGGCCAGTATTTTTTTCAAAATATCCCTTATGCTCTTATTCTCTACATTAAATGTGGAGATGATGTGGGTTTCTGGCCCACTGCCATACTTTATTTTAGGTACCAAAAGGTTACTTCTGTCCCTTGTTTCTGCCACTATTAAAGGGACTCTTTCACCTGTTTTTCATCTATATAACTAACAGCATTGCCCCACAGAAGATTGCAGACACATCCCAGACATACCTGTGTGCACTTTGTGTCTGTATTTCATGTCCAGCTCTGCTGCTGCAGCAAACCAGACTGAAGAGGGGAGGGCTGCTTTAGCTGCTCATATCTTGGGATTGATAGCAGATAGAAAAGGTTTCTGACCTCTTTTGAAAGCTGACATTCCAAGCTTTCAAGTGATACCAACATGACAGCATTACATACGGTATATCAGAAGATATAGCTGTTAAAGTCGAGTCGGAAGAGAAAGCTGTTTTTAGTTTCACTTTCAGCGGGGCACTTGGGAGCTGTTTTCTTGCAGAATAAAACTGCTTTTTCCAGGCGCCTCCACAGTGGCACGGACACATAGGGACAGGAAAACACGTGGAGATGAATAAACAGTCCCCTCCCCATACCTGCTCCAGTGTTTTCCTGTCCCTCTGGGAAGGAAGTGGAGATGGCAGGTGTTCCGGCCAGAGCATCTGTGAAGGCGCCCTCTGTCCAGCCCTTACCATTGGGGGAGCGTCTTCTTCGGCAGAAGGGAAGAGTCCAGAGTCGTGGGGATTCTGTCCGGCCCTTCCTGGACTTGGAAGTAAGCCCTCCGGTGGAGGCTTTCCCGGGCGGCGCTTGGATCGCGTGTTCGCGCGGGAAGCGCAGGGTCCTGAGGTCGCGTGGCGAGATCTCGGGTATCGCGAGATCTTGCAGGCTTTCCGGCTCCGGGCTCTTGCGCCCTCCTCCCTAAGACAATGAGCGGTATAAAGGACGCCGGGGTTTGCACATGGCTGTCCTGGCGTTCCGGAGGATCTACCTTACCTACAGGGGGAGGGAGAAGCGGATGGCAGACATGTCGCAGGAGGAGCGGAAGCAGGACCCTCAGCCCGGTGAGTACCCTCCCTTTGGGACATGTTTCTCTTTCAGATGGCTGTCTGGTTAAGGTTATGTTAACCCTTTGGTGTACACAAGGTCAGGTGTTCCTTATCACTGTTTGGGTGATGGGCCTCTTCCCCCCTGAATGTTTTTATATATACATATACTTATTAATGCAACCTGCATTCTCAGGGGGAGGTTCAAAAATCTGAAAGTACGCAAAAGACCAAAAAATGTTCCATCTGTAAAAGGAGCCTTCCTTCTGGCTATAAAAAACCATTATGTTCCAAATGCCTGGAGAAGATTGTGTCTGAGTTGAGTCTTAATTGTATGTACACTAATGCCAGAAGCCTAGCTAATAAAACTGGTGAACTGGAATTAGTGATGTGTGAGGAGAACTATGACATAGTGGGAGTAACTGAGACATGGCTGGATGATAGCTATGACTGGGCAGTCAACGTACAGGGTTACAATCTTTTTAGAAAGGATCGTCAAAACCGGAGAGGGGGAGGGGACTGCCTTTATGTAAAGTCGTGCCTAAAGCCCACACTCCGGGAAAATATAAGTGAGGGACATAAAGATGTGGAGTCACTGTGGGTAGAAATAAATGGAGCCAAAAACCATAATAAAATACTAATAGGGGTTTATTATAAACCACCCAATATATCAGAGACCACAGAAAATCTACTTCTAAACGAAATAGACGAGGCGGCAAATCATAATGAGGTCATTATTATGGGGGACTTCAACTACCCAGATATAGACTGGGAAACTGAAACCTGTACATCTCATAAAGGAAACAGGTTCTTGGCAATAACCAAAGACAATTACCTTTCCCAACTGGTTCAGGACCCGACTAGAGGGACGGCCATACTGGACTTAGTATTAACCAATAGACCTGACAGAACAACAGATGTGCAGGTTGGGGGACACCTGGGAAACAGTGACCATAACATAATAACCTTCCAATTGTCATTCAAAAGAGTGTTTCTTCAGGGAGGAACAAAAATACCAAACTTCAAAAAAGCTAAATTTAGCCAACTAAGAGAGGCCATAGGCCTAACTAACTGGGACAAAGTCCTCAAAAATAAAAATACAGCCACAAAATGGGATATTTTTAAAAGCATCCTAATATCAAATTGTGAGAGGTGCATACCGTATAGGAATAAAATAAGAAACAAGAAAAAAACAATGTGGATAAATAGAACTGTAAAGAAAGCAATAAATGACAAAAAGAAAGCATTTAAATCACTAAAACAGGAGGAGAGCGAGGAAGCATTGAAAAACTATAAGGAAAAAAATAGAATATGTAAAAGACAAATAAAAACAGCCAAACTAGAGACCGAGAGATTAATCGCCAAAGAGAGTAAAACTAACCCTAAAATGTTCTTCAATTATATAAATACTAAAAAGTATAAACCTGAAGGTGTCGGCCCCTTACAGAGTAATGAGGGGTGAGTTGCAGAGAGCGATGAGGAGAAAGCGAAGCTACTAAATAACTTTTTCTCCACTGTATTCACTGAGGAAAATAAACTGTCAGATGAAATGCAGAATATAAAAGTAAATTCCCCTTTAAAAGTGTCCTCTCTGACCCAGGAAGAGGTACAGCAACGTCTTAAAAATATTAAAATAGACAAATCACCAGGACCGGATGGCATACACCCCCTTATCCTAAGAGAATTAAGGATATTTAAGGACTCTATACTGATGGAGAGTGTTCCACAGGATTGGAGCATAGCAAATGTGGTGCCAATATTCAAAAAGGGTCCAAAAAACAGAGCCCGGAAACTATAGGCCGTTAAGTTTAACTTCTGTTGTGGGTAAACTGTTTAAAGGTTTTCTGAGAGATGCTATCTTGGAGTACCTCAATGAAATATAAGCAAATAACTCCGTATCAGCATGTCTTCATGAGGGAGCGGTCATGTCAAACCAATTGAATCAGTTTCTATGAGGAGGTAAGTTCTAGACTTGACCGCGGCGACTCAATGGATGTCGTATATTTGGACTTCTCCAAAGCGTTTGACACGGTACCACATAAAAGGTTAGTATACAAAATGAGAATGCTTGGCCTGGGAGAAAATGTCTGTATGTGGGTAAGTAACTGGCTCAGTGATAGAAAACAGAGGGTGGTTATTAACGGTAGATACTCAGATTGGGTCACTGTCACTAGTGGGGTACCACAGGGGTCTGTATTGGGTCCTATTCTCTTCAATATATTTATTAATGATATTGTAGAAGGTTTGCATAGTAAAATATCAATTTTTGCAGATGACACTAAACTGTGTAAAGTAATTAACACAGAGGAGGACAGTACACTGCTACAGCAGGATCTGGGTAGACTGGAGGCTTGGTCAGAAAAGTGGCAGATGAGGTTTAACACTGACAAATGTAAGGTTATGCATATGGGAAGGAATAATGCAAGTCACCAGTACATACTAAATGGTAAAGCACTGGGTAACTCTGACATGGAAAAGGACCTAGGAATTTTAGTGAACAGCAAACGAAGCTGTAGAAGCCAGTGCCAGACAGCTGCTGCCAAGGCCAATAAGATAATGGGTTGCATCAAAAGGGGCATAGATGCCCGTGATGAGAACATAGTCCTGCCACTTTACAAATCACTAGTCAGACCACACATAGAGTACTGTGTACAGTTCTGGGCTCCTGTGAACAAGGCAGACATAGCAGAGCTGGAGAGGGTTCAGAGGAGGGCAACTAAAGTAATAACTGGAATGGGTGGACTACAGTACCCAGAAAGATTATCAAAATTAGGGTTATTCACTTTAGAAAAAAGACGACTGAGGGGAGATCTAATAACTATGTATAAATATATCGGGTCAGTACAGAGATCTCTCCCATCATCTATTTATCCCGAGGACTGTGACTGTGACGAGGGGACATCCTCTGCGTCTGGAGGAAAGAAGGTTTGTACATAAACATAGAAGAGGATTCTTTACGGTAAGAGCAGTGAGACTGTGGAACTCTCTGTCTGAGGAGGTGGTGATGGTAAGTTCACTAAAAGAGTTCAAGAAGGGCCTGGATGTATTTCTGGAGGGTAATAATATTACAGGTTATAGTTACTAGAGAGGGGTCGTTGATCCAGGGAGTTATTCTGATTGCCTGATTGGAGTCGGGAAGGAATTTTTTCCCCTAAAGTGAAGAAAATTGGCTTCTACCTCACAGGGTTTTTTTGCCTTCCTCTGGATCAACTTGTAGGAAAACAGGCTGAACTGGATGGACAGATGTCTTTTTTCGGCCTTACAAACTATGTTACTATGTTACTGAGTAAGTCCTGGGGGTCTTGCGGGTTCGCTGAGTCAATTGTTTATACCCTGGTTTTTCATGGCTCATATATGTTTTTAAGGAGTCGCCTTCACTGTTGGAGAACATAAGGTCGATAATTAAAGATGAAGTTTCCAATGCAGTAGACTCCAGGATGGCATCGTTGCCTAATAGGCCCTCTACGTCCTTGGAAGCCGTTTCAGAGTTTTCTGAGCGAGACCCCCAGGAGGAGGAGAAAGATGAAGGAGAGATTGTTTCAGTCTCGGACTCAGACTCCTCTGGGCACGATTCGGGGAGGCCTCTGTGTTCTATAGAGGAGACTGATGCCCTGTTAAAGACTATTAGAGCAACCATGAACATTGAGGACTCTAGACAATCTAAGTCGGTTGAGGATGTGATGTTTAAGGGTCTAGGTGAGAGACGTAAAAGAGTTTTTCCCTTACACTCTAATATTGCCAAACTTATAAAAAAAGAGTGGGCGGACTCAGAAAAAAAGGCCGGGGTGTCTAGGATATTTAAGCGTAAATACCCCTTCTCGGAGGAAGATTCCAGTGCCTGGGATCATTGTCCGAGAGTTGACGCGCCTGTAGCAAAGATAACTAAGAAGTCAGCCCTCCCTTTTGAGGACGTGGGTCTTTTGAAAGACCCTATGGATAAGAAAAGTGAGGCCCTGTTAAAGAGATCCTGGGAGGCCTCCACAGTGATATTTAGGCCTAGCATAGCGGCTACTTATACAGCAAGATCTATGTCGCTGTGGTTAAATCAGCTGGAGGAGCATTTGGTGGACAGTACTCCCAGGGAGGATATTATTGCCTCTCTCCCAGTTTTAAAGCAGGCAGCCAACTTTATGGCGGACGCCTCAGCGGACACTGTGAAGCTGGCTGCTAGATCGGCAGCATTATCTAATGCCTCCAGGAGAGCTGTCTGGTTAAGGTCCTGGAGTGGGGATGCAGCTTCAAAGAACAAACTTTGTGGCATCCCTTGTGAAGGGGACAGACTTTTTGGGTCATTCCTCGACGACATCTTAGAAAAGGCCACTGATAGAAAAAAAGGGGTTTCTGACTGAAGCAAAAACCTTTTTTCAGAAGAGAAGATTTGAAACCGCAAAAAGGGGTTAGACAAAACCAGAAAAACAGGAATGTTTCAGGTAGATGGCAGTCAGGAAGAGGCAGAGGTAGGGGTTTCCTCTTTAACCCAGGTAACTCCTCCCAAAAACCAGGTTCACAATGACGCCAGGAATCTGGTTGGGGGCATCCCTACAGGCCTTCTTGTTGCAGACTTGGGACAAGAGTGTCCTATCCCTAAACAAACAAGTGAAACTCTCGGTACAGGCAAAGTTATCTCTACAATGGTGGCTTCGGAAAACGAATCTTCAGGGAGGTGTTCCTTGGAGAGTGGTAAATCCAGTTGTGGTAACCACGGACGCCAGCTTGTTAGGATGGGGGGCTCATTCAGAAGGTGTTCTGGTGCAGGGAGTATGGAGTCCAGAAATCAGACAGTCCTCCTCCAATATAAGAGAGCTCCTAGTGATATGGGAAGTTTTAAAAAAATTGAAGTTGGTAGGAAGAGATGTAAAGATAGTCTCGGACAACATGGTTGCAGTCTTCTATATAAACAAACAGGGAGGGACCAAATGCAAACCCCTAGAATCCATCTCAAGGAAGATCCTAGATTGGGCAGAGGAATATCTTTGTTCAATATCTGCGGTTCACATAAAAGGGGAGAAGAACACAATAGCAGACTATCTCAGCCAAGATATTCTGAAAGAAGGAGAGTGGTGTCTGAATCGAGAGGTCTTTCACCAGTTAACGATCAAGTGGTCCGAGCCTCATCTAGACCTCTTTGCGACAAGCTCAAACAGGCAGGTGGTAAGGTTTGTGTCCCTGTCCCACAAGGATCACCCTTCCTTTGTAGACGCCCTGTCTCATCCCTGGCCAAGGGAACTGCTGTACGTTCTTCCACCGATAGGACTGTTGCCAAGGGTGATAGAGAAAATCCTAGTAGAAAGGGCGAGAGTGATTTTAAAGGGAACCTGTCATCTCCGAAACACCCCCTAAACTAGAGTAAGTGTTGTATAGTGTAAGTGATGCTGAATCCGAATATGTAAGATTTATCTTCATACTCACTTCCATTCTGACGCTGTGCTTCCACAAACCTGCAGTAAAATACATTGAGAGGACTCTTCTTTGAGTCCTCTCCATTATGTGAGTGAGCACTGGAGTCCACTGAGTGCATTTTACTGCCGGTTTGTGGGAGCACAACATCAGAATGGAAGGGAGTATGAAGATAAAACTTACATATTCAGATTCAGCATCACTTACACTATACAACGCTTACTCTGGTTCAGGGGGTCTTTCGGAGATGACAGGTTCCCTTTAATAGCACCCTTTTGGCCCAAGACAGTGTGGTTCCCACTTCTTCTCTCCCTTTCGGCAGGGGATTACTGGATACTGCCAGCCCGTCACGACCTTCTACATCAGGGTCCAGTCTTCCATCCCAGGGTGGATCAACTAAGTCTCACGGCTTGGAACTTGAGCGTAATAGGTTAAGGAGACAGGGCCTTTCTGAAAAGGTGATCTCGACTATTATCCATAGTAGGAAGCCGGTTACTTCCAGGATATATCATAAAATCTGGAAGACCTTTCAAGAATTCTGTAAAGAAGTCCCGGGTGAATCTTTGCCTGAGGAATTTGCCTTAGTTTTAAACTTCCTACAGTCAGGTCTAGATAAAGGACTTAAGATTAGTATTTTAAAGGTACAGATATCAGCCTTAAAGGGGTATTCTCATCTTGGACAATGGGGGCATATCGCTAGGATATGCCCCCATTGTCCTATAGGTGCGGGTCCCGCCTCTGGGACCCGCACCTATATCGAGAACGGGGCCCCCGAAGTGAAGAAGTGCGCACCGCGCAAGCGCGGCCCGCTCTCCATTCACTTCTATGGGGCCGCCGCAAATAGCCGAGCGCTGGCTCGGCTATCTCCGTCGGCTCCATAGAAATGAATGGGAGCGCACTGCGCATGCACGGCCACCGCTCCCATTCATTTCTATGGAGCCGACGGAGATAGCCGAGCCAGCGCACGGCTATTTCCGGCGGCCCCATAGAAGTGAATGGAGAGCGGGTCGCGCTTGCCCGGTGCGCACTTCTTCACTTTGGGGGCCCCGTTCTCGTTATAGGTGCGGGACCCGCACCTATAGGACAATGGGGCATATCCTAGCGATATGCCCCTATTGTCCAAGATGAGAATACCCCTTTAAGTATACGTCTAAACATGAAACTGGCAGAGCATATTCTGATTAAAAGGTTCTTGAGAGGGGCTAGCCGATTAACTCCTACTATCAGGAATACTGTTCCTCCTTGAGACCTCAATGTGGTCCTGTCTGCCTTAATGAAGCCCCCTTTGAGCCGTTGGGGGATCTACAGTTAAAAATACTTTCCTTCAAGACGATATTTTTAGTTGCTATCACCTCGCCAAGGAGGATAGGGGAGATACAGGCCTTTTCCTGTAGATCTCCTTACCTACTTGTGGAGGAAGATAGAATCACTCTGAAGCATTGTCCATCGTTCCTTCCCAAGGTGGTCTCAGGGTTTCACTGTGATCAAGAGGTCTGCCTTCCTTCATTTGGGGATCCCGAGGGGTCGGAAGAGGATAAGAGGCTTCACTTGCTGGATGTTCGTAGGTGTGTTTTAACCTACCTGAAGGCAACGGAGGCTGTAAGGAAAACTGACAGACTCTTTGTTCAGTTCGCAGGAGCAAAAAAAGGCGAGGCGGCTAGTAAGGCATCTTTAAGTAGATGGGTCAGATGTGCTATTAGCCTAGCCTATAGCTCTCAGGGGTTGGCTGTCCCAGATTTTCTTAGGGCACATTCAACCCGTGCCTTATCTACCTCCTGGGCAGAAGTGCGCCAGGTTCCATTAGAAAAAATCTGTCAGGCCGCAACTTGGTCGTCACAAAATGCCTTTTTCAGGCATTATATAGGTTGGATGTTTTGAGGAGGAATGATTTGTCCTTTGCTCGCGGGGTGCTCTCGGTTGCAGACCCACCCTGAAGAGTCTTCTCTGATAATCCTCCTATGTGTCCGTGCCGCTGTGGAGGCGCCTGGAAAATAAGTTAATTACTTACCAGTAATTGGTTTTTCCTATAGCCTCCACAGCGGCACGGGGGTTTTTTTCCCACCGCTTTTTTTTATATATTATGTTGTATTCAGTATGAGTTGTTTTTTGCTGTTTATATCTGAATATAAAGATATGATTGCATCCATTCCAGAGTTTCTCGGTTATTTACTGGAGCAGGTATGGGGAGGGGACTATTTATTCATCTCCACGTGTTTTCCTGTCCCTATGGGAGGTGGGGTGTCTCCTATGTGTCCGTGCCGCTGTGGAGGCTATAGGAAAACCAATTACCGGTAAGTAATTAACTTATTTTCTCAACATGTAATACAGACACACAGTGTACATAGCTATGTCTGGGATGTGTTTGTCTGTGGGGCACTGCTGTTAGTTATATAGGTGAAAGACTCCCTTTAACACATGTTGAGGATACCCTCTTGCTCTAAATCGCTCATATATGGAAGATGGACATTTATCCAGGAGTTTGTTGTGACTGCCCCATCTGGAGTGGGGGAGGATTTTTTTTCCCCTCATAGGTGTTCTTTTTTTTTTTTTTTTTTTTTTTTTGTGTTAATCTTCCCCTGGATCCATATAACTGGATTACATGTTGGGCATGATGGACTTTTGTCTTTTTCCAATTTATTATTTTTTATCAGATATTTATTGATGTTTTCATTAAATCAGAACACAAAAATACAATAAATTCCAGCATATTGTCACAGAGCAATGCACAGAATAGAAAAGGCATTATGGCTCATTATACATCAAACCCTTAACTACTCCGAACCCCCCCCCGTATATTATAACCCTCATGCCTTTCCTCATATCAACTGCATCCTACTGTAATACCCCTCCAAAACCTCTGAGAACGGCGAGAGTGATTTTAAAGGGAACCTGTCATCTCCGAAACACCCCCTAAACTAGAGTAAGTGTTGTATAGTGTAAGTGATGCTGAATCCGAATATGTAAGATTTATCTTCATACTCACTTCCATTCTGACGCTGTGCTTCCACAAACCTGCAGTAAAATACATTGAGAGGACTCTTCTTTGAGTCCTCTCCATTATGTGAGTGAGCACTGGAGTCCACTGAGTGCATTTTACTGCCGGTTTGTGGGAGCACAGCGTCAGAATGGAAGGGAGTATGAAGATAAAACTTACATATTCAGATTCAGCATCACTTACACTATACAACGCTTACTCTGGTTCAGGGGGTCTTTCGGAGATGACAGGTTCCCTTTAATAGCACCCTTTTGGCCCAAGACAGTGTGGTTCCCACTTCTTCTCTCCCTTTCGGCAGGGGATTACTGGATACTGCCAGCCCGTCACGACCTTCTACATCAGGGTCCAGTCTTCCCTCTTGCTCTAAATCGCTCATATATGGAAGATGGACATTTATCCAGGAGTTTGTTGTGACTGCCCCATCTGGAGTGGGGGAGGATTTTTTTTCCCCTCATAGGTGTTCTTTTTTTTTTTTTTTTTTGTGTTAATCTTCCCCTGGATCCATATAACTGGATTACATGTTGGGCATGATGGACTTTTGTCTTTTTCCAATTTATTATTTTTTATCAGATATTTATTGATGTTTTCATTAAATCAGAACACAAAAATACAATAAATTCCAGCATATTGTCACAGAGCAATGCACAGAATAGAAAAGGCATTATGGCTCATTATACATCAAACCCTTAACTACTCCGAACCCCCCCCCCGTATATTATAACCCTCATGCCTTTCCTCATATCAACTGCATCCTACTGTAATACCCCTCCAAAACCTCTGAGAACTATACCATTTGAAATATATAGCAGTCTTTGTGAAGCCAATTCAGGGCTAGCCAGCCATGCTTTCCACTGCTTCTCGAATTTCTTTACAGTGCCCCTTTTAAGGTGAATGCCACTTTCCATGGAGATCATATGATTGACCGTGTTCATCCACTCAGCCACTGTTGGAGGGGACAGCTGTATCCAATGTTTAGCTATGAACTTGCGTGCAATGTATAACAATATAGCAATGGCTAACTTGTAGCTTGTGGATGCAGGCAGGTCCCCCACACAACCAAGAAACCCAATGAATGGATTCTGTGGTAAGCTCACCTCGTATACCTCCTCTAACCTCTTATACACTTCAACCCAGAAATGCTCCAGCTCTGTACAGGTCCAGAACATATTTATCAAATCTGCATCCGGGCAGTACACCTTGGGCAATTTGAATGTGCATGCAGACCTATGCTATACATGAGTTGTGGTGTTTTATATGCCCGGTGTATCAAAAACAGTTGTGATCTTCTTTGGGCCATACTCATTGATAGTTTGGGTACTGACCCTACAACAGCATTCCATTGTTCATCTCACATCGATCTAACATCTCTCAGCAAAATGGCATAGGTTATAGATATTAATTTACGGGAGGACCTAGCCTGCACCACCAGATCAATCACCGGTGTAGAGGCTACCATCAGTGAAGATTCCCATCCCTGACATTGTAAGACATGCCTCAACTGTAGGTATTGATGGAATACTCTGTGTGGAAGTTGAAATTCGTCTTGCAGTTGCTGTAAATACTTAAGCGTCCCCTCTAGATATAACTGAGAGTTCCTACAAACGCCATCCTGTTCCCAGCCATCAAATCCTTCCAGTTTAAAGATCTCCCATAGCCGAGAGTTTTTCCAAATAGGAGTATATTTTGTACAGCCATCTATCCCTAGCATCTCCCTTATCCTCCACCACGTCTTGTGTATAAGAAGTAATGTGGGTAGTCCAGGAGTGAGCAATCGGAATTTATGTGCTTCCGAAGTCCCCAGCAGGGACATGTCTGGCACCAATGACTTACCAATCAGTCTTCTAGAATCGGGAACATCACTCCTATCCTCAACTCCCCATCCTTGCAAATGCTTTAGTTGTGCAGCTATGTAATATACCCGTGGATTGGGCAGAGCAATCCCTCCATCCTCCTTAGATAACTGTAACTTTAATAATGCTATTCTGGGAGCCTTTTTTTTCATAGCAGATCTCTAAATAAGCCCTCTATTATTTTGAAAAAATACTTTGGGGGCAGGGCTGTGGAGTCGGTAAGCCAAAACCCTGACTCCGACGCCTCAATTTCCCCTAACTCCGACTCCAACTCCCGACTACATAAATCAATAGTACAGATGTGTCATGACAAAAAAAGTTTGTAATATGTGTTTTACTAGATATTTCTAAACTTTCAGTATCAGGCTTTTCTCTGTGTTGAGCTCCCTAAGGGCCTGATGTATGAAAACTGTCTAGTTCTAAGACTTTCTTTGTTGCCCATAGCAACCAATCAGAGCTCCCCTTTCATTTCTCCAGAGCACTATATGAAATAAAAGGGGAGCTCTGGATGGTGTCTATGGGCAACATAGAAACTTTTATATATATATATATATATATATATATATATATATATATATGTAGGTGACATGTCTGTCCAAGGAGCTGTGTCCCCTCACTTCACTACTCTATGCCCACAGTTTGTAAAAATGAACACCGATTATGCATAGTCACCGCTCAGTCCCAGGTCAGTTATGAACAACTTGGCAAAGGTGCTTTTCATGGGCATCCAGCCACCGCAGGGCCTCTTTTGGTGTTTTCCGAAACGTAGTAGTCCCGTGTGCCACAGCCTGGAGTCTGGCCAGGTAAACTATAGAATAGGTGACTTTCAGCTGGCGCAATCTTCTTTTAATGTCCAGGAACGACGCCCTCCTCTTCTGGACTTCCACTGAGTAGTCTGTGAACTGTGACCCTCAAGTCCCATTAATCTCCAGGTCTGGCTTTGCGGAGAATCCCATCCCGATCCTTATAATGGAGAATTTTAATCAAAACTGGTCTAGGAGATGGTCTGGGTCTGGTGGGGACTCTATGCGCCCTCTCCACCGCGGACATACTAGATAGCACATCTTTCCCAAATGTTTGGCTCAGCCATGTCTCAAAGTATTCATCTGGTTTATTGGCCTTTAACTTTTTCAGGAGCTCCAATATTATTGCGCCTTAGCCTGTCCTCTAGATCAGTGGTCCCCAACCTTTTTTGCACCAAGGATGGTTTCTCGCTAGAAAATTTCTCCAGGGCCCGGGGGGGATGGAGGTGCTGTTAGCGCTGACTGATTCACGTGATGTGTATATTAAAATATATAAATATTGTGCTAGTAAGAAGTGCCCCCAATAATGTGCCAGTAAGAAGTGCCCCCATAGATGCCCCTCCAATAATATACCTATAAGAAGTGCCCCCAATAATGTGCCAGTAAGAAGTGCCCCCCCATAGATGCTCCCCAATAATATACAAATAAGAATTGCCCCATAGATGCCCCCACAGTGCCCCCAGTAATGTACCAGTAAGAAGTGCCCCCATAGATGCCCCCCAATAATATACCAATAAGAAGTGCACCTATAGATGCCCCCACAGTGCCCCTCACATCATGTGCCAGTAAGAAGTGCCCCTCTGCCGGCCTGTGTCCTGCACTGTACGGCTCAGGCGGCGCGATGACGTCACTAGGCCTGCAGCCTTGAAGAAAGGAGCGGCACTCACAAATATAGATGCAAATATTATTCTTCTTTATTGTCACATTAATATGGCTGTGACGCGTTTTGGCTCACATGCGAGCCTTTGTCAAACTGCAGCTTATCAGAGGAACGGGCAGGGGAGACGCCTCTCCCTCCGCTGTCCCGCAGCACAGGCATCTGTATCGCTGTCTTGAGGACTGTGATACAGATGACTATGGAGATGAGCGCTTCCACAATGGAAGCTCCCTGTCCCCTGCCGCCGCTCCCCACTGGTGACTGGGTCCCTGATTGCCGGACCGGCGGTTGGGAACTGCTGCTCTAGATCGTCTGTTTTAGCAAACAGTGCTGCCAGTTCTTGGGCAATCTTCTGTGATACCGCTTGCAATGGCGGAAAACATTTTCAAGAGCAATCACTCTGCCTTCCACAGCAGTGTTGCGTTCTGCCACCTTTTGCAGGTCATATCTAATAATAGTAATGTCCTCCTTAAAGGGGTATTCCGGTAAAGTAACTTAATTTTTGAAAAACTGCATTAAGGCTTCAAGCTGTGACCCAACCAGAACCCGTATCTATACATATAACCAAAGCTTCATTTTTGGCAATCTATTTGTCTAGCTCCTGTGTGAGCCTGCAACACACTGAGAGTATCATGGCACCTGATCTTCACTCACAAAACTACAATCCCCACAATGCCTAGCTTTCCTGCTGTGAGTTGGTGCTTGTTCATGAGTGTTAATGTTTATTGATTGGCTGCCTGATATCACAGTCCAGTCACGCCCCCTCTTCTCAGTAATCACCAGCACACTAACATTTAGCTAGAGAACTGATAGCAACACACTGAGCATGCTCGACCTAACAAAGGCTCAGAACTACAGGTCGATGCCATGGTAATTTATGAGGAACATAGTGGATAGCAGAGGAGGAAAACTACTTTGATAACTACTGAACGGTAAATATGTGAAATTAACATATTAGGTAATTATTGATGATGAATTAGTCTAAAACATAAGTTATATTTATGGTAACCAGAATACCCCTTTTAAAGGGCTTGTCTCACTTCAGTAAGTGCCATTTATTATGTAGAGAAAGTTAATACAAGCCACTTACTAATATGTTGTTATCCATTTTGCTTCATTTGCTGGCTGGATTCATTTTTCCATCACATTATACACTACTCGTTTCCATGGTTACAGACCACGCTGCAATCCAACAGTGGTGGTCGTGCTTGCACAATATAGGAAAAAACACTAGCCGTTATACACGAGCACTGTATAATGTGATGGAAAAATGAATCCAGCCAGCAAAGGAAGAAATATGGGTAATAATATATTAGTAAGTGCATTGTATTAACTTTCTCTACATGATAAATGCCACTTACTGAAGTAAGACAACCCCTTTAATTAATCCCACCCAACTGGGTATTCGGGATAAGCAGCGCCGCGTTGCATTGCTTTACAGTGGTAAATACATCTGATATGATACGAAGTCTTTCAGGCGGCATCTCGTCCTCTCCCAACCGTCCGTGGATGTGCTAATAGCTGATGCAGGCCTCTTACAGGTTGCAGGTTCAGGCTGACCTTCAGCCAGGCTGGTAGGTAGCTGTCCTCCCTTAGGGACTTCCATGGCAGAATTAAGTTTGGGGACAACAGGGTTGTCCCCGAACTTTCCAGCTTAACCACCACTGCTTGCTGCTGCTCAGCATTATTATTCACGTGCGTCATAGCCTCGGTACCATCTTGGGAATCAGACCTGATGCTTCCCTCTCCTTGCTTTAGACGGCTATGTCCTTTGGCCTTGTCATTCCACCCAGCAACAGGTACCAGAGAGCACTTAAGTACTAACGGGACCGAAACTAGGGTCCACTACAGTCAGTTAGAAGTTTAAAGAAGAACTCCCGCGCAAAAAAATGTATTCCATATCCTGCTAGAAATGTACATGATGTAATCTGTAGTGAATGTCATTTTCTTACTAGTGGCTGTAGTTTTGAGTTATATCTCCCTGATGTTTCTCATCTGTGTCATGTGACCAGGAATTAGACCCACCAACTCACACATCTTATGTGTGGACAGGAAGTCTAATTTTCTATGCATTCCTATAGGAGCCTCACTTTCAGTCTCATAGGAATGAATCAAGAAGTAACTGGCTTCCTGTCCTGGGTTAGTTGGAGGTCAGGGAGTTGGTCGCATGACACAGCTACAATAAGAAAAGAGTGGATGACTCTCAATTAGAGTCTCTGATAAGAAGTTTGCATTCACTACAGATTATATCATGCACTTTTCTAACGGGTCATAGAATAAAATTTTTTGCGGGAGTTCTTATTTAAGGCTGATTGTAGGATTATGGTGGCGGGAGCTCCGCTCTGCACATCCGCTCACTTTGCTCGCTAGGCCACGCCCACCTTTTTCCAACCTTAACAACTATGTAAAATGACAATTCTGAGGCATCTATCCTTATGACTCTTTGCTGTCTGGTTACTAGTTGGAGGTGTGTCCCTGCACAGTCTGACACTGTCCAATCATTGCTGATCATATCAGGTCAGGGACACAACTCTTTGACAACAGTTATAACAAAAGATACTGGAAGACATGTAAGGAGAGGTGACAGGTATAAACTGCTGCAGGGGAAGAGACTATTACAATTTGGGAGGAAAATAGCGTATGTAACTTCTGTAAATAATTGTTCGTTGCGCTCACGGTCAGTGAAGTTCGCTTTGAGGGTAGATTATTACCTTCAGCCACAAAGTAGATTCACAGTCATGTGGAACAGAGTATACTGAGAGGAAAGTGTGTCCAGTTGTGAGATGTTAAGAGGAGAGACTAGAAGAAAATGAATCATTAATTAAGTTAAAAGAAGAGTAGGAGGAGAGAAAGGCTAAACCTTTAGTCAGGCAGGAAGTGCGAGTGGTGTGAAGCAAGCCAGGTCATGGATTTTCAAAGCCCAGGTGAGCAGAAACGATCGATATATGTACACTGTCTGTAGATTAGAATGAAGGAAGGAAGTGAAACAAATGATGACCGGATGAAAACGACTTACAGAAGTAGCTCTGGCACAGTAACTAGATGTGTGAGGCTATTAGGTGTGGACATCACAGCATTGGCTATTTAATCTGCCACTTCCAAAAAGTAGATCAGCTTTCAACACTACAGCTCTTTTGTATTAGAGCTTATTCACATGTCCAATGTTCTATCTTGCAGAAAACGGATCTGTGAAAAATGGATAGCTTCTGTGTGCATTCTGTTTCTTTGCTTGCTGCGCTACCTTGTTTCCGTTCCATGCACTGCAGTGAAAGCTAATGAAACAATCAACGCTGGAGCTCTCTGCTGTTTCCCAGCCAACTGGTGGTCAGGACCTTAGCATTGGCGAGATTAGGGTTGCACCAGGTATTGAACTTTCAATACCCAATCAATACTTTTGCACTCCGATTGATACGATACTGGGATTTGCGGATTTCAATACTAGGCTGCACTATTGCGCAGCCTAGTATCTTTTAGAAATCACAGTGTACTGCCCTTGGCTAAGGTGGCTAATAGCTATTAAATAAAAAGTTTATAATAAACCACCAAAATATTAAAAGTTTAAATCAACCCCTTTCCTAATTTTACATTTAAAAATATATAAAGAATAAAAAAGTAAACATTATATATCGCCATGTCCGAAAAAGTTAGAACTATTAAAAAATATCTCCTTTTGCATGGTAGCGAATGGTGTTGAGTATCGCAATACTTTTTTATGGTATCGAAATCAAATCAAAATTTGGGTATGGTGACATCCCTAGGCTAAATGAGATTCAATGTGTAAATAGTTACTTCCTTAGGGCTGCATGCAGGTCTGTGCACTTCTGTGCTTCCTTGTTTAGTCCATAGTTAGCAGCATTTAGTGCAAGGTTTGAGCTTTTGGTTTAGCCCTCCTTCTCACTGTATGAAAGCGAATAAATATGACACTGTTTATTATGTTTCTAGGTTTTACTGCATATAATGGGAATGGCTTACATGGCACAAGCAATGTGATGGACTTCTTAGAGGTGCCTGGAGTGGGGACTTATGAAGACTTTAACACTATTGACTGGGTGCGAGAGAAGTCCAGAGACAGGGATCGGCACAGAGAGGTAAAAATGGCGAACTGTGTTGTTTGTTCCCATAGTTATCAACTTAAAATCGTAGATTCACTAAAAAGTAAGGGGAGACTTTAATAATTCACCTGGCCTGTAATTGGTGGCGCAATCCCATAATACAGAAAAAACTAATAAAACTTAAAAAGGCATATATTGGTGTACTACGATGTCATCAATAACTGTGCAGGGCCTATGTCACTTATACGTTTACACTGTGTGCTCTTAGTTGAAAAATGAATGAAAAATATGCTAATGGTCTATGTACATAAGGTACTTGTTTTAATAGCAGGCAGTATTTAGTAATTAGTTGTACACTCTTCTTGATAAGATTTGCAACAAATAGTTATGATGAGTATAAGTAGGTATATTGTGCCTGTGTTGACCCACACGTCACTCTTAGTGATATATTTCCCTTAGTCGTCTCTCTGACGGCACCCTTTTAGTTAGCTCCACCTCTATCAGGGACAGGAATAACATACAGAAAGTTTAAATTGCTCCTCCCTACCTCTCTTCCTCAGTGTTTTTCCTGTCCCTGTCTGTAACGAAGCATGTGGAGAGTCACAGGTCAGAGCCTGTGCTTGGATTAGGGGGACTGCAGTTGAAGAAGGCAAAGCCTGCTGCTTCCTACCTTCTTCAAAACCGGATAATCTGCTTGACAGGGATGATGCACACTGGTGTAAGCCCTCTTCTCTACACTGCCCCCTCCCCCATCAGATAGGCTGGAGGTGTTTCACACGATCCCCGCCTTGTTGGGTTTGGGCGCTTCCAGCTCATCAGGCAAGTGATGGTCTTCCAGCTGGCTATGGGAATGCACATGTACCTCGGCCGCTAATCATTCCCCCTTTCTTCTTGTCTATGGGGTTTTCTTCTGTTCTGGCTTTCGGAGTGCCTGCTGGTGTGCGCATGTCTGCCCTTACTGTTTTGAGTGGGCACTCATTTCGCGGTATTAAGCTTCTGGTCGCGTCCCACACCACCGGCATTTATAAGAAGTGGCAGCACTCCGGAACTTGAATGCTGCAGCCAGATTACATTTATGTGAGGGAGTGGTCCTGTCTGTTTTCTCAACAATTGACCGCAGTCCAGGTACATCAACCCTGCCTACAGTGAGTGATACTTATGGTTGGCTTCTTTGAGTACTGATTTTATTCCCGTCTTCTCTTGTGGCAGGGAATAATGTGCTGTTATTAAACAAAAAAGCAGTACTGTCTAAAGTGTGGACTGTAATAAGCAAGACCGTGCATGTAAGAAGCCTGTTTGTCCATCTTGTACGTCCAAAAGCCTGTTTTAATAGCTTCATGCATTCCCCATGTAATAATAATTCTGGAGCATCTATTCTTATGTCTCTGTTGTACCATTCCTTTATTATTTGCACTAGAAGTTATGAATGAATTGCTATTTGTCTTCAGTAAGGGAACAGAGGGGAGGTAACAAGTTTGGGGTGTGTATCTGCACAGTGTAAAAATTGCAGCACTGATTGGCTAGAGTCAGTCTGTGCAGGCACACCGGGGGGAACAGATGCTCCAGAATTGTTAGTACGTGGGGAATGCATGGAGCTTTAAAAACAGGCATGTCAGGAGTGGTGAAAGGTCCTCTTTAAAAAAACAAACCTGGGAAATGACTGCTGCCATGTTTCGTCCTGGAGTATCCTTTACATGTGTAGCCAGAGCCTTATGCGTTTTGGCTGGATCAGTTGGAATTTCATTTAAGAGAGAACTTCTAGAGAGCAAATATTATCTTCCATCCCACTATTAAAGATAGCTTTTGTTTTTTCTGTCAGATTCCTCTGCAGAGTTGGTCTTTGTGGCAGCTAGAACGTCAGTTTTGGCCAACTCTGTAAGAAGAGTTCTCTGATTAAGATCATGGAAGGGTGATATTACATCTAAATATGAGTTATTCTCCTTTCCTTTCCATGGGCAATACATGTTCGGGCCTGATTTAGATAAAATCTTAGAATTTTCAAGGCCAAGGTAAATCTGGAAGGTGGAGCTATAGAAAAGGAGTAAAAGGGAGATCCTTTCTGTTTGAATCCAAGCAGAAGCCTTACTCTTTAAAATGACGCCAGAAGTGTAGGCTTTCTGATTTCGCACACCAGTGGCAGACGATCACGAGCAATCATTTGGTACTGTGTATTTTACAGGATGGTTACACGATAGAATTTTCAGATCCCCCCCCCCTTTTCCCCATAAATATTTCCTAGTCACTCTTCCATTTAGGATTAGCACAAAAAAAAATCTACAACAGGGGGTAAAGGATCTTCTGAGCATAGGTGCAGAACTTGCGCCAAAAGAAGAAACATTTTTGGGTCATTACTCTCATCTGTTTCTGGTCAAAAAACCAAATGGCTAGTTTAGAACAATTTGAATCCTTTAGGCCCCTTTCACACGAGCGTCACGAATTAAGTCTGGATGCGTTCAGGGAAACTCGCACCATTTTGCAAGCAAGTTCAGTGAGTTTTGTCTGCGATTGCGTTCAGTTGTTTTTTTTTTCCCTTTTTTTTCCGTGCGGGTGCAATGCGTTTTGATGCGTTTTTCACGTGCGTGATAAAAAACGGAATGTTTACAAACAACATCTCTTAGCAACCATCAGTGAAAAATGCATTGCATCCAGACTTGCTTGCGGATGCAATGCGTTTTTCACGCAGCCCCATTCACTTCTATGGGGCCAGGGCTGCGTGAAAAACTCAGAATATAGAACATGCTTCGATTTTCACACAACGCATAACGGATATGTGAAAACAAACGCTCATCTGAAAAGACCTATTGAAATGAATGGGTCAGGATTCAGTGCGGGTGCAATGCATTCGCTTCACGCATTGCACCCACGCAGAAATCACGCCCGTGTGAAAGGGGCCTTAACCACTTCCCATCTGGGCCACTTACCCCCTTCCTGACCAGGCCTAATTTTGCAAATCTGACGTGTCATTTCACTTGGTAATAACTTTGGAACGCTTTAACTTATCCAAGCCATTCAGAGATTTTCTTTTGACACATTGTACTTCATGTTAATGGTAAATTTGAGTCGATAGGTTTTATTTTTCCTGTAACACATCAAGGGTTAACAACAAAACAAAACTCAATATTTATTACCCCGATTCTGCAGTTTGCAGAAACGCCCCACATGTGGTCGTATACAGCTGTATGGGGACACGGAAGGGCACAGAAGTCAAGGAGCGCCATATGGTTTTTGGAGGGCAGATCTTGTTGGAATGGTTTTTGGGCGCCATGTTATGAGGTACCCCCACAGTGAAAACCCCAAAAAAGTTAGCACATTTTATAAACTACACCACCCAGGGAATTTTTAAGGGGTGAAGCAAGCATTGACAACAGGCATTTCATACAATTTATAACCTTTGGCTGTGAAAATGAAAAATTACTTTTTTTTTCACAAGAAAATGCTGCTGGTTTTTAAGAGCGATAACTTTTTAATTTTTTGGTGGACTGAGCTGTGTGAGGGCTTATTTTTTGCAGGACAAGCTGTGCTTTTTATTGCCACTATTTTGGGGTACATTTGCCTTTCTGATCACTTTTTATCTTATTTTTGGAAGGTTAAGTCACAAAAAAGCAGTTTCGTGTCATATATATATATATATATATATATATATATATATATATATATATATTTATATTTTTACACCGTTCACTTGATGGGGTAGATCATATGATATTTTTATAGATCCGGTTATTATGGATGCAACAATACCAAATATGTCTATTTTTTATTATTATTTTTTTTTTACACAATAAGAGCATTTTTAGAAAAAAAATAATGTTTTTGTGTTGCAATTTTTTAAGAGCCATATTTTTTTCATTTTTCTGGCTATGATCTTGTGTGGGGTCTCATTTTTTGCGGGATGAGGTGACATTTTTATTGCTACCATTTTGGGATACATACTACTTTTTGATTGTTTGATATGTTTTTTGGTAGGTGAGGCGACAAAAAAAAAGCTGTTTTGGCATAATTTTTATTAGATTTTTTTTACACAGTTCACTTGATCGGGTAGATCATGTGATATTTTTGTAGAACCAGTTGTTACGGATGCAACAATACCAAATATGTCTATTTTTATTATTATTTTTTTTACGTTTTACACAATAAGAGCATTTTTAGAAAAAAAAATCATGTTTTTGTGTTGCAATTTTTTTAGAGCCACATATTTTTCATTTTTCTGGCTATGATCTTGTGTGGGGATAAGGTTTTTATTGCTACCATTTTGTAGTTGTAGTTGTAGTTTTGCAACAGCTGGAGAGCCTCTGGTTGGTAAACATAGGTCTGTATTGTAAGAAGTAATGCAGTAGAATCAAGGCTGTGCTATGATTTGTTTCTATGGGAAGAGAAAGTGAAAAGCAGCAGAAACTGACAAAAGTAATAATAAATTTACTGAAAAACAGCAAATGAAAATCCATCATTGCTTTTGAATTGTGGTTTAACAGAATAAATTTAAAAAAAAAACAAAACAAAACAAAAAAACAACTAATGAAATTGGCCTGACCTTAAAACGTGTAATCAATCTGCCTATTTAGAGGGTGAGAAGTAGTCACTGTGCTGTTTGGTATCATGGTGTGTACCACTCTGAACATGGACCAAAAAAAGCTAAGGAGAGAGTTGTCTCAGGAGATTAGAAAGAAAGTTCTAGACAAGCATAGTAAAGGCTATACGACCATTTCAAAACAGCTTGATGTTCCTGTTACTACAATTGCACATTTAAGGGACTGTTTAAGGGACTGTAACCAATCTTGGTGGATGTGGTCACAAGAGGAAAATTGATGACAACTTGAAGACAGATAATACGAATGGTAAGCAAAGAGCCCACAACAACTTCCAAAGAGATTAGAGGTGAACACCAAGGTACATCAGTGTCAGATGGAACCAGCCATCGATGTCCTAGCCATAGTGGACTTAATGGAAGACGACCAAAGAGGAAACAATTGTTGAAATCAAATCCTACAAAAGCAAGACTGGAATTTGCCAAATTGCATATTCACAAGCCACACCAGCTCTATGTTCATAGACAGAAAAATGAAGCATACAAAGGAAAGAACATTGTACCTGTGTGAAACATGGAGGAGGCTTAGTTATGTTTTGGAGCTGCTTTGCTGCATTTGGCACGAAGTGTCTTGAATCTTTGCAGGGTACAATGAAATCTCAAGGCTATCAAGACATTCTGGAGAGAAATTTTCTACCCACTGTCAGAAAGTTTGGCCTCAGTTGCAAGTCATGGGTCCTCCAACAGGTTAATGTCCCAAAACACACGGCCTAAAACAGTGATGGCCAAGCTGCGGCTCTCCAGCTGTTGTAAAACTACAATTCCCACCATGCCCTGCTGTAGGCAGTCTTTGCATGCTGGGAGTTGTAGTTTTGCAACAGCTCTAGAGCCACAGGATGGCCATTCTTGTCCTAAAACATCCAAAAATGGCAAAGCATTGGACTATTCAAAAGTTGCCTTTGATGAGCCCTGATCTAAAACCTATTGAACATCTGTGGAGATCAAACATGCAGTCTGGAGAAAGCACACTTCAAACATGAGACAGCTGGAGCAGTTTGCTCATGAGAACTGGGCCAAAATACCTGTGGACAGGTGCAGAAGTCTCATTGAGAGTTACAGAAATTGCTTGATTGCCTTAAAAGGTTGTGTAATAAAATATTACGTTGAGGGTACCATCATTTTTGTCCAGCCCAATTTCAGTAGTTTGTTTTTTAAAATTATTCTGCAACAGATGTGCAGGTTGGGGGACACCTGGGAAATAGTGACCATAAAATAATAACCTTCCAATTGTCATTCAAAAGAGCGTTTCTTCAGGGAGCAAAAAAAAATACCAAACTTCAAAAAAGCTAAATTTAGCCATAGACCTAACTAACTGGGACAAAGTCCTCAAAAATAAAAATACAGCCACAAAATGGGATATTTTTAAAAGCATCCTAATATCAAATTGTGAGAGGTGCATATCTTATGGGAATAAAAGCCTAATAAACCGATGTGGATAAACGGAACTGTAAAGAAAGCAATAAATGACAAAAAGAAAGCATTTAAATCGCTAAAACAGGAAGGTGGCGAGAAAGCATTGAAAAACTATGAGGAAAAAAATAGAATATGTAAAAGACAAATAAAAACAGCCAAACTAGAGACCGAGCGATTAATCGCCAAAGAGAGTAAAACTAACCCTAAAATGTTTTTTAATTATATAAATGGTAAAAAGTATAAACCTGAAGGTGTCGGCCCCTTACAGAGTAATGAGGGGGTTGTTACAGAGAGCGATGAGGAGAAAGCAAAGCTACTAAATATCTTTTTCTCCACTGTATTCACTGAGGAAAATAAACTGTCAGATGAAATGCAGAATATAAAAGTAAATTCCCCATTAAAAGTGCCCTGTCTGACCCAGGAAGAAGTACAGCTGCGTCTTAAAAAGATTAAAATGGACAAATCGACAGGACCGGAAGGCATACACCCCCGTATCCTAAGAGAATTAAGTAATGTCATCGCCAGACCCTTATTTCTGATATTTAAGGACTCTATACTGACAAGGAGTGTTCCACAGGATTGGCGCATAGCAAATGTGGTGTCAATATTCAAAAAGGGTCCAAAAACAGAGCCTGGAAACTATAGGCCGGTAAGTTTAACATCTGTCGTGGGTAAACTGTTTGAGGGTTTTCTTAGAGATGCTATCTTGGAGTACCTCAATGAAAATAAGCAAATAACTCCATATCAGCATGGCTTTATGAGGGATCGGTCATGTCATACCAATTTAATCAGTTTCTACGAGGAGGTAAGTTCTAGACTGCACCACGGCGAATCAATGGATGTATATCTGGACTTCTCCAAAGCATTTGACACGGTACCACATAAAAGGTTAGTATATAAAATGAGAATGCTTGGCCTGGAAGAAAATGTCTGTATGTGGGTAAGTAACTGGCTCAGTGATAGAAAACAGAGGGTGGTTATTAATGATACATACTCAGATTGGGTCACTGTCACTAGTGGGGAACCACAGGGGTCTGTATTGGGTCCTATTCTCTTCAATATATTTATTAATGATCATGTAGAAGGCTTGCACAGTAAAATATCAATTTTTGCAGATGACACTAAACTGTGTAAAGTAATTAACGCAGGAGAGGACAGTACACTGCTACAGATGGATCTGGATAGACTGGAGGCTTGGGCAGAGAAGTGGCAGATGAGGTTTAACACTGACAAATGTAAGGTTATGCATATGGGAAGGAATAATGCAAGTCACCAGTACATACAGAATGGTAAAGCATTGGGTAACTGACATGGAAAAGGACCTAGGAATTTTAGTGAACAGCAAACTAAGCTAGTGTCAGACAGCTGCTGCTAAGGCCAATAAGATAATGGGTTGCATCAAAAGAGGCATAGATGCCCGTGATGAGAACCTAGTCCTGCCACTTTACAAATCACTAGTCAGACCACATATGGAGTACTGTGTACAGTTCTGGGCTCCTGTGAACAAGCCAGACATAGCAGAGCTGGAGAGGGTTCAGAGGAGGTCAACTAAAATAATAACTGGAATGGGTGGACTACAGTACCCAGAAAGGTTATCAAAATTAGGGTTATTCACTTTAGAAAAAAGATGACTGAGGGGAGATCTAATAACTATGTATAAATATATCGGGTCAGTACAGAGATCTCTCCCATCATCTATTTATCCAGAGGACTGTGACTGTGACGAGGGGACATCCTCTGCGTCTGGAGGAAAGAAGGTTTGTACATAAACATAGAAGAGGATTCTTTACGGTAAGAGCAGTGAGACTGTGGAACTCTCTGTCTGAGGAGGTGGTGATGGGGAGTTCACTAAAAGAGTTCAACAGAGGCCTGGATGTATTTCTGGAGGGTAATAATATTACAGGTTATAGTTACTAGAGAGGGGTCGTTGATCCAGGGAGTTATTCTGATTGCCTGATTGGAGTCGGGAAGGAATTTTTTCCCTAAAGTGGGGAAAATTGGCTTCTACCTCACAGGGTTTTTTTTCCCTTCCTCTGGTTCAACTTGTAGGAAAACAGGCCAAACTGGATGGACAGATGTCTTTTTTCAGCCTTGTAAACTATGTTACTATGTTACTATGAAAGTAAAAAAATTTTTATCATTACTTTTGTCGGTATCAGTTTGAGTGACCATTGTGGGGTTTTCTTTCTTTAAGAGCATGGCTACACTGCGACATGTCGTAATGATAGCACTGCGACATGATGAATGTTTTTTTTTCAGTATAAATACATTTCTGAAGTTATTATGTGAAGTCTTGTGAAAATTCGCGAAGTAATAACTTCGGCTCATCGAGCCAATACATTCTAACACTGTATGGAGCACTCGCTCCTTACAGTATTGAAACAAAGTTTTATGTGAATCAACTTCGGATGTTTCATTCACAGTTGATTCGCTCATCCCTAGCTATGATGATATTGGGGTTTTAATTGACTTGTTACTGGATGTTTGAAAAATACATTTATTATGTGAAGCCTTCCTTCCTGACAATTGTCTGCAAAGTCTAACTGTAAAGGGGTCTAAATACACTGCTTTTCTGATTCTGTACTTTCTCTTTCAGTATTTTCCACTTGTAATTGTCCCTGTCCAGTAAGGCCATCAGGGCATATCAGGAGAGCAATGGAGCTGTTATTCCAATCCTTTACCTACTCTAGTTACTGCTCCTTCCCAATAATTGCCTGCTCGTCAGTGAAGGAAACAGCTGCATTTACATGCAGTAATCTCCTCCACTGTATGGGGACGAGTGAAGGCTAATGATGATACCCATGTCTGTAGGTGGAGTAATTGCACTTTTGCATATTGCCGTACTTGACAAGTCTATGCAGTTCTGAGGTGTACCAGACATCTGAATTACTGTCCTTTAGGTGTAATATTTGTACGGCCCTGTTGTATATGACAAGCCTGATAACTTCTGTCATGCATATGCATTTGCACCACCCCTTACTTGGGCACAGTAATTGTGCTTTCACTTTCCACTGTATCTGGGACACCTACACTGTTTTGTTGTATGTCATGCAGCTGCATTACTCTTCAAGAGTCGAGTACTGCTGCCCTACTTATCAAGCCTAAGCAGTTTTGATGTATACCAAGCAGCTTTATTTCTTCTTTCAAGAGATAGAGTACATCACTTGCTGTGGTACTGGGCCAGCCTATGCATTTTTGATGTGCACCAGGCAGTTTCAGCACTCACTTGACAAGATGTAGTAATTGCCGTATCGCTGAATGCCTTATACAGTTAGGGCCAGAAATATTTGGACAGTGACACAATTTTCGCGAGTTGGGCTCTGCATGCCACCACATTGGATTTGAAATGAAACCTCTACAACAGAATTCAAGTGCAGATTGTAACGTTTAATTTGAAGGGTTGAACAAAAATATCTGATAGAAAATGTAGGAATTGTACACATTTCTTTACAAACACTCCACATTTTAGGAGCTCAAAAGTAATTGGACAAATAAACATAACCCAAACAAAATATTTTTATTTTCAATATTTTGTTGCGAATCCTTTGGAGGCAATCACTGCCTTAAGTCTGGAACCCATGGACATCACCAAACGCTGGGTTTCCTCCTTCTCAATGCTTTGCCAGGCCTTTACAGCCGCAGCCTTCAGGTCTTGCTTGTTTGTGGGTCTTTCCGTCTTAAGTCTGGTTTTGAGCAAGTGAAATGCATGCTCAATTGGGTTAAGATCTGGTGATTGACTTGGCCATTGCAGAATGTTCCACTTTTTTGCACTCATGAACTCCTGGGTAGCTTTGGCTGTATGCTTGGGGTCATTGTCCATCTGTACTATGAAGCGCCGTCCGATCAACTTGGCAGCATTTGGCTGAATCTGGGCTGAAAGTATATCCCGGTACACTTCAGAATTCATCCGGCTACTCTTGTCTGCTGTTATGTCATCAATAAACACAAGTAACCCAGTGCCATTGAAAGCCATGCATGCCCATGCCATCACGTTGCCTCCACCATGTTTTACAGAGGATGTGGTGTGCCTTGGATCATGTGCCGTTCCCTTTCTTCTCCAAACTTTTTTCTTCCCATCATTCTGGTACAGGTTGATCTTTGTCTCATCTGTCCATAGAATACTTTTCCAGAACTGAGCTGGCTTCTTGAGGTGTTTTTCAGCAAATGTAACTCTGGCCTGTCTATTTTTGGAATTGATGAATGGTTTGCATCTAGATGTGAACCCTTTGTATTTACTTTCATGGACTCTTCTCTTTACTGTTGACTTAGAGACAGATACACCTACTTCACTGAGAGTGTTCTGGACTTCAGTTGATGTTGTGAACGGGTTCTTCTTCACCAAAGAAAGTATGCGGCGATCATCCACCACTGTTGTCATCCGTGGACGCCCAGGCCTTTTTGAGTTCCCAAGCTCACCAGTCAATTCCTTTTTTCTCAGAATGTACCCGACTGTTGATTTTGCTACTCCAAGCATGTCTGCTATCTCTCTGATGGATTTTTTTCTTTTTTTTCAGCCTCAGGATGTTCTGCTTCACCTCAATTGAGAGTTCCTTTGACCGCATGTTGTCTGGTCACAGCAACAGCTTCCAAATGCAAAACCACACACCTGGAATCAACCCCAGACCTTTTAACTACTTCATTGATTACAGGTTTACGAGGGAGACGCCTTCAGAGTTAATTGCAGCCCTTAGAGTCCATTGTCCTATTACTTTTGGTCCCTTGAAAAAGAGGAGGCTATGCATTACAGAGCTATGATTCCTAAACCCTTTCTCCGATTTGGATGTGGAAACTCTCATATTGCAGCTGGGAGTGTACACTTTCAGCCCATATTATATATATATATATATATATATATATATATATATATATATATAATTGTATTTCTGAACATGTTTTAGTAAACAGCTAAAATAACAAAACTTGTGTCACTGTCCAAATATTTCTGGCCCTAACTGTATAACAAGACTATACAGTTTGGCTGTGCACCTGGTAGCTGCATTACTTCTTTCAAAAGGAGTTGCACTTTCTCCGGATGCTGTGCACCAGACGTCCACGTTTCAGTGGCAAAGTATTCGCTATATGTCCAGATGCTGTATCTGACAAAGTTATGTAATTCTGTTGCTTGCTAGGCAAGCACATTAACATTTACTGGAGGAGTAATAGTGTCAAAGGTGGCCTTGTTGTTCTGTAGATAGATGCCAGTTCTGACTTGCATCAGACAGTATTTCCTCCTTTTAATATGTGGAGTCACTATGAGGTTGCTCGAGTCTGCAATCAGTGAGTATTCTTAGCCTCGGAGGTGCACTAAGCGGTTGTATTACCATTAAATGGATTCGTTGCTTTGCTCCTCTCTCTGTTTTTACCCCCAGTTTTGCTAGTTATATTACAGTATTTGGATCATTGCTGGACCAGCTATCTCATGTGACTGCACGGGAGATGAGTGACGTAATTCTAAGTAGTCAATTTGTCTCATTAGCAGGAGCTCTTCCTCTGTGAAGGGCTGTCCCTAGAGCTGAAGAAGGACCCACCTGCCTTCTAATTGATGGGTCTGGGCATTGGGCACCAAAATTCTAATTCAACTTCGGCATCAGTGTCTGCAGTTTTGCCATTACCTGGAAGTGTAACTGCAAATTTGCAGTCATTGCTCCCGTAGCTGTATTTGAACTACAATGCCTGGCTCAGGTTGTTGGTGCCTGGCTAGATGTCCAGCCCTGTCAATCATCAGGCTGGTGGGTGTTTTTTCACCTTTGGAGACAGCCCTTAATAGTGTAGGTGAGTATCTTCTGCTATTGAGACAAATCATTTAATTTATCCTTAGACTACATACATTCTTATTTACATTGTTCGCATGATAGGACTACCACTAGCTGCTGTCTTTGATATAGCTTTGCAATTTTTACGTCTCCAGGCAGCCAGAATTCTCCATTATTTAGGTGGAATCTTCACGCTGGCTACACTAAGGCTACTTTCACACTAGCGTTATTGTTTTCTGGTATTGAGTTCCGTCATAGGGGCTCAATACCGGAAAAAAAACGCTTCAGTTTTGTCCCCATTCATTGTCAATGGGGACAAAACTGAACTGAAGAGAACGGGATGCTCCAAAAAGCATTCCGTTCCATTAAGTTGCTTCCCCAGCCCGGAGAGCAAACCGCATCATGTTGCATTTTGCTTTTCGTCCTGGGGATCTGGAGCAAGACTGATCCGGTATTACCCCCAATGCAAGTCAATGGGGACGGATCCGTTCTGTCTGACACAATAGAAACCGGATCTGTCCTCCATTGACTTTCAATGGAGATGATGATGGATCCGTCCCAGCAATGTTAAAGATAATAGAACTGGATCAGTTCATAACAGATGCAGACAGTTGTATTATCAGTAACGGAAGTGAGTTTAAAACTAGCCTCAGGGTTAGCAGGTTTACCACTGACACCGCCGTCAAGCCTCACCAATGGCATATTTATTGGTATGCAGGCTCATTCCTTTTCAAGAACTTTACATTGGTCGTTTTTTGATGTATATGTCCACAGGATTGTTTTTTAGACAACAACCTACTCCATTTATTTGTGCTGTCTTCCCGGGTCTGTTTGCCATACTCGCAGCAATTCTCAGGTTTGGCCTGCTGGGTTTGCTTTCCAGTCTCCCTGGATGATCTGTTGTTTTCTTTTCACGTTCCTGTTTTTAGTGTGTCCACCACTATTCAGATCCCCAATGTGTACTCCTTTTTTGTGGTTTCAGTTCATCCTCATATACAACTTGCAAGTACAAGGAAAACATTATTGTGCCTGATACTTTTATTCCAGGTTCCAATTTTTTATTTTTCTCCAACTGGAATTGGTCCTTGAATGTTTACTGAGAGGTTCCCCCTGTCTGGCGGAATCCTCCCAAGGGCTAGACCCTCGGAGGCCCCATGCTGTCCCTCTACTCCTTTTTTGGGAACTTTGTTGCAGTCTTTTCTCCAGTTGGTAGACTTTTTGTTTGGTCTCTTCCATTTGACAGGTCCTTGTGGGGCAGTCTTTTTGGCTCTAATTCATCCTGGGATATTCTCGTGGGAGATGAGCCACTGCCAGTACATTCTTGGAATTTGTTTTCTCCGCTCTTCCCATAGAATACACACACGTTTGGCAGAGTTAAACTTGTGTAGAGAAATCAAGAGCAAGAGAGATCTGCGGCTGTGTATGGGCAGCTTTAGTGACGGTCCCTAGTGGCAGCAGCTATACCCATGGTCTTTTTTGCCTCTCAATGATTGTACTCACCTCGCCTTCTGGCTACGAAAATCCCATATTTACAAGCAAGGAGAAGATAAGTTTTGACAATCTTGTTTTGTCATTCTAATTCTGCTTATAATAACAAGATGATTGTTTAAAAGTGATCTGTACAACCAAGAAGTGGTGGTCGTACACATTAGATAGAAATTAGCTGATGTATACGTTGGTGATGTAACATAGTACATACAAAAGGACATAGTATTACCATCTATTGATGAATGGGACATAACAGAACATATACTTGACCAATTGATCATATATTTTTTGTATTTTTATCTTTATTTTTATTTTTTGTACTATAAGTGTTGATTTTATCTAATATCTTGTATTTTATTACCAGCGCTGGAGGAATGTATTAATGTATTAATATAATAAACTGTACTAAATACTAAAAACCTTTCCCATATATATATTTATATATTAAACTCTTCCAATTGGTACACTATACCATATTTGGAATATAGTATATACAGAACCGAATGTAGAGGAGTGCTCATCACCAACGTATACATATTTTTAAAAATTACATTTAGGCGAAGGGTATAGCCTGGTGATTAGAAGCACCCCATATATCCATCAATAGCGGACTGGTGAGCCACTACCTATACTTTATTGTACTCTTTCTCAGAAATTAGCTGATGGTTGAACAGCAGTTGAACACATCTGGTGATTAATGGCTATTACAGTTCTTAAAGGGAACCTGTCATCAACTTTATCCTGTCCTCACTGAGGGCAGCATAAATTAGTGACATAAATGCTGATTTCAGTGGTGTGTCACTCATGAGCTAAAAGTAAGTGGTTGCCGAGAACCAGCACCATGATCATTGCAGCTCAGGCCTTGAAAAGAGTCAAATCTACCTGAGAAGAGTCATGGTTATTCATTATCTCCTGCTCTCCCACCCATCTGCTGATGATTGGCAGTTCTCTCCTAGAGAGAAAGGGAGAAAACTAGGTAGAAGACTGTCAGCCATCAGCAAGTGGGCGGGGAGAGCAAGAATTTATGAATAACCATGACTCTTCTCAAGTAGATATGACTCTTTTCAAGGCCTGTGCTGCAATGATTATGATGCTGGTTCTCAGCAACCACTTACTTTTAGCTCATGAGTGACACACCGCTGAAATCAGCATTTCTGTCACTAATTTATTCTGCCCTCAGTGAGGTCAGCATAAAGTTGATGACAGGTTCCCTTTAAGACTACTCATACATGTTCATTGAAACTGGGCACTGAAAGAAAGATCTTTCTGGAAATGTTCTTTCAAAGAAAGCTCTTTTGTTCACAAACGAGTTTTCTTTGAACGAAAGATCTTTTGACTGACTGTCAGATGACAATAGCCAGCTTCTTTTCAAATAATAATGGTCTATCATCAGTCGGCTAAAATGATTGCTCTTTGTTAAATTTCAGCCGACAGACATTTGGTTGAAATTGTCTGTTTCGATCAACTTTAGACTGTGTATGGCCACTTTTAGGCTTAGTGGCTAGTGTGAAGACTGCAGAATTTAGTTTTTTTTTTTTTTTTACACATAGATAAAGGAAAATTATGACCAAAATTCTTTAAAGGGAGTCTGTCACCTCATTTTCACCTATATAGCTAACAGCAGTGCCCCACAGATGATTGCATACACATCCCAGACATACCTGTGTGCACTTTGTGTCTGTATTCCTTGCTCAGAAAAAGCACTTTTATTCTGCAGGAAAACAGCTCCCAAGTGCCCGGCTCTGCTGCTGCTGCAAACCAGACTGAAGAGGGGAGGGCTGCTTTAGATGTTCAGATCTTGGGATTGGTAGCAGATAGGTTAAAAATGGTTCTGACCTTCTTTGAAAGCTGACATTCTTTTAAAATGATACCAACATGACAGCAATAAATCCAGTATATCAGAAGATATAGCTGTTAGAAATCGAGTCAGGAGAGAAAGCTGTTTTTAGTTTCACTTTCAGCCGGGCACTTGGGAGCTGTTTTCCTGCAGAATAAAAGTGCTTTTTCTGGATATGTAATACAGACACACAGTGCACACAGGTATGTCTGGGATGTGTATGCAATCTTCTGTGGGGCAGTGCTGTTAGTTATATAGGTGAAAATGAGGTGACAGACTCCCTTTAAAATATATGCTTAAAAATGTTTTCTGAGATTTTAATACTGAGGATAGGTCATCAGTATCTGATTGGTGGGGTCTGACACCCAGGACCCCCACCGATCAGCTGTTTGGGAAGGCAGTGGTGCTCCTGTGAGCGCTGCGGCCTTCTCTCAGCTTTCCCTATCAGATACAGATGACCTATCCTGACGTAAAAAATCTTGGTCTAAACAATGTCATTTTCTGATGACACATTTCCTTAGGTAGGACCTGCATCTATCGAACACTGATATCCTAGTGATTATTCCACAAATGTTTGAGATGAAACAACCTCTTTAAGCTGTCTAGACATGCAAAAGATTTAACACAATGGCTCATGCTGGATGATAAATGATAAATGTGGTGCCAGATGGATAAACAATGTTGTTTAAATGGAATTTTCACATATTTCACATATTTTTTTACTATTATAACAGCAATGACAATCAGAATGTTGTATAAGCATTGTCAATATATGTTTCTTGTGTGTTATTTCAATCTCCAGGCAGAGCAGCTTTTTTTTTTTTAACCTTGTAAAACAAGCCCAAGTGCCCAGATGGGCTGGCTTTCCTTTTCAAAGTCCCCAGAACCATTATCCTTCTCCTTTTTCAGTTCCTCCTGTAACATTTCCCAAAGCTCCCTTATTTTTTCCCTTGACTTTACTCTGTTGCAGACCCAATTCTCTTGCAGGTTTTTTTCAGGCACAGGCAGCCTCCTGAGAGTAAGCCATGCCGCTTCCGCTGATCTCCACAAGCGTAGACAGCTCCCTGAGGCGCTCGTCCACTGAAGGGAACGTAATGGCTGGTGCAGGAAGTGCAGCATACTGCACCTGTTTGAGATTTGGATTTGCATCAGAGTAGGAGGAACGGAAAGCGTGAAAGGCTGGCGGTTCTGGGCAATTTGAAAAGGAAAGCCTGAGACCCATTTTTCAGAGGAATAAATGTGCTTTTCCTGATGACAGAAATAACACAGAAGCTATAAAGTTGAGTTTAAAATGCTTATACACCATAATGCTGACCATTGCTGATGTTGTATTAGTGAAAAATATATGACAGATTTACTTTAACACATAATTTATGCTACAATCTAGGTACACTCACAATAGTAAATGTGGTAACTTTCTGACGTAAGTGTCCCTGGAGGGGCATATGGCAACCAGCTCAGTGAGACAGGCAAAAGTATAATAGAATAAAGAGCAGGATGCGCTATACAGATACATTTTATTGAATTAGCTCGCTGGCTATACAAATTTATATATATATATATATATATATATATATATATATATATATATATATATATTATTTTTTATTTATTTTTTTTTTTTTTTGAATTTTTGATTTTGGTTAATAAAGTTTCACATACAAGTAAAGTGGAAAGTAGTCACAAATTGAGTTACATGGAGATCACCTTATTACATAGACACTGAGCAGGAGAGAACTCCTTACTTATCTAAAGTCCATAAATATGTGTGACAAAGGGGCTGAATAGTGGAGGGGGGAGTGGTGGGAGGGGTAGTAGGTGATGGGGGGAGGAGAGGTGGGACAGAGGAAGAGTTAAAAAAAAATATATATATATATTATATATATATATATATATATATATATATATATACACAATCAAATATTTATGAACACAACCGCAAAGCGGTATAAAGTGCGAGTCTCACGTATAGAACATAAGTTTAGAACTAAGAACAAAAATTCACTGTCCTGTGTGTGTAAAGAAAGTTTAGAGTAAACATCTTATGAGGTTTGATTTTATGGCATACAAATGGAATGAGCTTGTTTCCATCGGATCCAAGGATCCCATATTTTTAGAAAGGAGGGGTGTTTCCATCTTTCCCAACTAGATAGCTCCTCAAGTTGGAAAATTAGGTGTATTCCTTGATACCATTCTTGGATGGCAGGTGCTTGTGGGTCAAACCAGTGCACTAGAACAAGAATTTATTATAGACCCTAATGACAATAATAGAGAGAGGTGGAATAATGCCCAAACGGAATATAAAAAAATTTTAATGGAAAAAGCAAAACATAAGATGCAATTTATGGGTGTCAAATTTCATAAAGAGATGGGGATATTTAATAAGAGATTGGTGGGGATAATTCAAAATCAGAAGGGACAAAAATGTATTAATGCGATTAAAAAACAAAATGGGAGTATAACCGTCGACCAGGGAGAAATAAGAGAGGAGTTATTAACATATTACGAAAAGGAATATCAAAAAAATCTGAAAAGATCTAGCTTAGAAATAGAAACATACCTAGATAAAATAGATCTTCCAAAGTTGACGTGTGAGCAAAGGGAATGGTTAGATGAGGAAATAACTATTAAAGAATTAACCCAAGCGGGAAAAACTGGGAATAAAAAGTCTTCCCTGGGGATGGATGGATTGCCCTATGAGATATACGAAAGATTTGGGAAAATTTTAATTCCAGCATTACATAGGGTCATTTTGGAAGCAGAAAGAACAAAAGATCTCCCATTATCGATGAAATTAGCTCTAATTACATTGATCCCGAAAGAAGGTAAGGATTGATTAGAAAAAGGATCATATAGGCCAATTTCACTCCTTAATTCAGACATCAAGCTGATAGGTAGGGTTCTAGCATATAGGTTAAAAAAAGTGATAGAATCTTTGATTCATAGAGATCAGAATGGCTTCATGCCAGGCTGAACTACTCGATATAATCTGTTGAGAGCACAGCATAACATTCAAATTGGATTGGAGGGGGGATCCCACACCATCCTGTCCTTGGATGCGGCGAGGGCCTTTGACAGGGTGGAGTGGGACTTCCTCTGGTCAGTAATGCGTAAAATGGGTTTTGGAGAGAGATTTTTGAGGATGGTGGGTTTGCTGTACCAAGACCCTAGAGGAGCTCTAGTAGTAAATGGAGAAATTACCCGCAAATTTATTGTACAGAGGGGTGTGAGACAGGGATGTCCCCTGTCTCCGCTCCTATTCAATATAGTAATAGAGCCATTGGCAGTGATGATTAGGGCAGATAATAATATAAGAGGATTTGGAGCTATGGGACGGAAGATAAGATCTCGATTTACGCTGATGATGTGCTCCTTTTTTTACAACGACCAGAATTGTGTATGGAATATATTACGGAAATGATAGAGAGCTATGGGACATATTCCGGCCTACAAATAAATTGGGAAAAGTCAGTGATGCTCCCCTTATCAGGTCCCCTGTGTGAGAATAATGAGATATCCCTGGGGATATATAAAATGAAGATTATAAAACAAGGGCAAAGCTTTAGATATTTAGGTGTAAATATTTCAGCAAAGATTGAGGATTATCACAAGCATAATACAATTCCGGTGTTGAAGGATTTGGAAAAACAAATTAAGATCTGGAACGAATTAAAGTTAACAGTAGCGGAAAAAATTATTCTGGCTAAAGGAGTTATGCTCCCGAAACTGTTATACCTATTAGGTGCTATGCCGATAAAGATACCAATGAAATATATAAGAGGAATAATAGCAAGTTACAATGCACTGTTATGGGGGAGGAGGAGAGTGAGATTGAAGATTGATAATTTCTGTTTGGAAAAGGGGAAAGGTGGTTTTTCTTTTCCTGATATACAATTGTACCCAGTAGCCTCACAGATGCAATTATTGTGTATAAAAGAAGTGGGACTGTATGAATTTATAAGGAAATGTTCCAATAAGAAATTAGAAGATTTCACTGAGATGCTCGAATCAGGTCAGTTAGAACAATCGTCAAGGAGATATCCGAGTATAGATTTTCTTCTGGGAAGCTGGAAGCAATTCGGGAAAATAACTGAACAAGGGCGCTGTATAACGTGTGCACCGATATGGTATAATAAGTTGCTTCCAGAATTCGAGAAAGTAGAAAACACGGGTATGAAAGAGAGGGGTATAAGGTGGGTGGGAGATTTATAAAAGATGGTAAACTCAAAGCTTGGATAACCTTAAAGAGAGAATTTGGTTTAAGTGATAATCAATGCCTGGAATATTATTCATTAAAATCCACTTGTAAGGGGATGTGGACATAGGTAGAAGGTGTCACTCCCCCATCGGCATTATATTTAGAAATAAAGGAAGGAACAATTAAAAAGAAGAATTTATCGGAGATATATATAAAAAAAATTAAGAATATATAAACAAAAAAGATGGGAGTATCATAATAAGAAACAGTGGGAAGCTGAAGTAGGGGAAATTTCCCAAGGGCAATGGGAAGTGATTCTTAAAAATATCCATAAAGTTTCATGTAATGTGAATTATCAGATTATGCAGTTCAAGATTTTAAATAGAATTTATTATACTCCAAAGTTCCTATGCCAGATAAAAAAAAGATTAAATGCAGATTGTACTAGATGTGGGAATCATGATGCTGATTTGATACATCTCTTGTGGGGTTGTTATAAATTAAATGGATATTGGGATACTATCTTTCGGGAGATATCTTCAGAATATCAAATAGATTTACAGCCTGGCCCGAGACTAGCTATATTAGGGGACAATAAAGGACTGAATGTAACTAAAAGCAGATGTCGAGGAATAATTCAAGATTTATTTGGGGCCAAACTGTTGATATTAAGGAAATGGATTGAAGAAAATCCTCCAAACTACCAGCAATGGCTGGGCTGGATTTAAGAAATTATATGAGAAAGAAAGAAAGCTAGTTTTTTTTTTTTTTTTTTTTTTTTTGCTGCAAACGGGGTGGTTGGGGAAGGGTATGGAAATTATGTGTTTAAAATAATTATGTAATTCTATAATATAGATTGTAATATAGCCTCCAGTATGTGGGAGGTAATGTATTATATTTGATATATATATTTTGTAAAAATAAAGATTTATTAAAAAAACAAAAAAAAAACAGTGGACTGGCACGAAGAGCTTAGCTGCTATCAGCAAGTAAGATTCCAGGGAAGTTTTAGACAAGGTGTGAGTTCCAACAGGTAGGTTAAGCAGGACTAATTGTGGGGATAGCGTAAATTTAGAGGCATAGATACTTCCAATATCTTTTTCAACTACTTTCCAGTATGATTGGATTATAGGGCATGTCCACCAAATGTGAGGGTGGAGAGGAGATGTCTCGGGGTTTGAGGTAGTGCAATGTAAGTCTCAAACCAATTGAGGTCTCTAATTGTGAATTTGTTGAGAAAGGTTTTACAGCATTCCGTGAAGTTAGCGTAATGTAGGTATGTCAATCCTACAACATTGTGTTTTTCTTTAAGAGTTGCTAGAGAAGGGATAATTTTTTGTGACGTGTTGCAGTTGATTCCAAAGATCAGGCATATGTGAGGATTCCTGTTGTATGAATACAGGTATGAGATTAGATGGTAGCAAGGGTGAACATGTCAATGACTGACTCTGTGGGTGTCTCAGTACTAATTTTGCGGTCATGAGAGCTGCTATTTTGGGGTGAAATTTGGCTCTGGGGGAGACGTCTGAAAGTGTTTTCCACAGTGAGTATAAGTCATTCGATGTCAACTGAGACTTTAGAATCTGGATTCCCAGTGGAGCGTCTCTAGAGGATATCATTTCCAATAAAAATCTAAGTTGTGCTGCATCAAAGTACGTTTTGATATCTGGAAGACCAAAGCCTCCTTTATGTTTAGGTAGGGACAAGCGGCTTAGTTCTCTTCCACAAAAAGTCAGAGAACAAACAACGAACTTTGACAAAAAATGTTGGGGGTAGATTAATAGGTGCAGCTTGGAGGAGATACAGGATTTTAGGGAGGATATATGTTTGGAGCAAATTTTTCCTACCAAGTCGGGACATCATTGGAATTTCCAAAGTATTCAGTTGGGCAAATATCTCCTGTAAAAAGGGGGTATAATTGAGTGAGTACAGTTGGGACAAGTCACTTGAGATTGATTGAGATTGATTCCTAAGTATGTGATATATTTTTGGGGCCAGGCGAAAGGGAATGAACTTGCCTTAGAAATGCCTATGCCCAGGGCTTCACATTTAGACAGATTCATTTTAAAATTCAATGAAGGCACATGTTTTTTTCTGAAGTGTGTTTCCTGCAAAAGAATATCAGATTTTTCTTTTCTTAATAGGGCAAAGATTTGGCCTCTCTTTGCAGGGGAGTTCCCTCCTTTTATATTTAGGCTACTTTCACACTAGCGGCAGCCCGGATACGGCAGCACCCTTCACCTGCCGCAGGGACATGTGTGGAGCCGGAACCGCGCTCCGGACCCACACATGTCACACAGTACATACATACACACAGACACATATACACAGACAAATACACATGCATACTTACATGCTCCCGGCAGGTCTCCAGAGCTCAGGAGGAGCAGGACGGCGCGCACAGATGATGATTCCCCACAGCGCCCTCTGCTGGGCACCTGGTGAAATCGTCATCTGTGCGCGCCGTCCTGTTCCTCCTGCGCTCTGGAGACCTGCCGGGGAGCATGTAAATATGTCTTTGTATTGTGTCTGTGTATTGTGTGTATTGTATTGTGTGTGTGTATTGTGTGTGTGTGTGTATGTGTGCAGGTGACGGATCCATCATGAACGCCATTGAAAGTCAATGGTGGACGGATCCCTTCACCATTGTTTCACACCAAACGGATCCATCCCCATTGACTTTCATTGGGGGTCATGACGGATCCGTCTTGGTGCGGATGCCTGGACCGGAGAGCAAACCGCAGCATGCTGCGGTTTGTTCTCCGGTCTGAAGACGGAACGGAATGCTTTCAGGAGCATTCCATTGTCTTCAATTCAGTTTTGTCCCCATTGACAATGAATAGGGACAAAACTGAAGCGTTTTATTCCGGTATTGAGCCCCTATGACGGAACTCAATACCGGAATTATAAAACGCTAGTGTGAAAGTAGCCTTAATGATGTAAAGTGAAGGTCATGTAACGCCATAACACACAACTAGTAAGAACTCTAATAGTTGGCTGTAAGTGACAGCCTTATGAGGGCCCAGGACAGGCCCAGGCAAACTCTATAAACTCTTTACAAACCAGCAGTAAACCTGATGGAAGAAATTGAGTAGGGGGTCAACATTATTGTTGCAAAGTCCTGATCGGAAAACGCCCTGAAAAACAGATATTATATTTCAACAAGACCCCTAAAGAATGGAAAAGAAAAGGACAGTAGAGTACAGAAATGGAGAGGAGCAGTAAAGAGAACTCTAGCATCTTCTAGGCTATACGTTCAGCGAGAGAAGATTGGTTAAATGCAAGGTGGCACACAACACTGCAATAGATCTGTTGAAGGTGCATGCGACCGAACCCTGAAAGGTCGTGGCTAGCTAGCAGTAGTGAGTGCTCCCAGCATCTTAATATATCACTGTAAAGAAAAGCATAGGGAAGAACTCAGAAATGAGATGATTAGACTGAGGAAGAAAATGATCAAAGTCACTTATGTGTGTCTGCAGATGCTTGGTTCCTAAGTCTGGAAGTACGCTGCTTCTTGACTGGAGTCCAGGCTTCAGGTCTTGGAAGGTCTGGGAGGACAGGGCCCATGAGGATAGGCATCCAGGAATCAATGGCTATAGGGTCCACTTGTAGGGGCTGCCAAAGCGACGATAAGTCCTCCAGTTTATGGATGGTGAACTTAGTCCCGTTAATAGCAAACTGCAGGCCAAAAGGAAAGAGCCATCTGTATGGTGTCTTCCGTGACCGGAGTAGGTCTGTTAATGGCTTAAGTAGACTCCTTTTTTGGAGCGTAGAAGGAGCGAGATCCTGATATATTTGCACTTTGGCGCCGTGGAATTGAAGGTCTGCCCGGGTCCTGGCTGCGGTTAGTAAAGCGAGTGCATCTACATAGCTCAGTAAACCACATATTATGTCTCTAGGTGGATCTCCTGACGGTGGCTTCGGCTTAAGGGCTCTATGAGCTCGCTCTATGACTACGTTAGCGGCCGGTCCAGGGCCTATGACTACGTTAGCGGCCGGTTCATCTAATAGGTTTCTCACCGATTTCAGGGTAGCGTCTGGGCCTTCAGTCTCAGGTGTACCTCTGATTCGAATGTTCTTCCTCCTGCTTCGGTTCTTTTGATCTTCCAAGGAGAGGAACGCTTGGTTAAGGCGAGTATAGTGAAAAGTCAACATGGCGTATGTCGGCTCTCATCTCCGAGATCTCCGCCACCAGAGGGGCCATTGCTCTTGTGAGGGCTTTCTTGAGGAAGCTGCTTGAGCCGCGGGTCCCGCCACTGAGTCCAGCGGCGCCATCTTGGATGGGTGCGCTTGTGCGTCCGCGGTGTGTTTTTTTTTTTAAGTGTTTCTCCATGTCTTGTTGGGAGTGAGTGGGTTTGTTGGTTCCCAGGCTCTCTCTCTGTCTATCCCTTCCAGGATTCTTGCCCATTTTCTCTGAGGGGTCGCTGTTATAGCTGCAAATAGAATTCGGCAGCAGGAGCTTCTCACTCACACGTCTGCCATAGAGCTCGGTCAGACTCCGCCCACTATAATATTTTTTTAATTACATGCAGTTACAAAAGTATTCAGATCCAGATGCTTTTTTGAAAAATGTAGAATATTTTTTGTGGCATGTAAAGTAGTCCGTGTACAGCTTGTATAGCAGTGTAAATTTTGTGTGCTCTTGAAATAACTCACACAGCCATTAACCCTTTGAACCCCGGAGGGTTTTGCGTTTTTGTTTTGCGCTCCTTGCCTTGTTACAGCCATAACTTTTTTATTTTTCTGTTCACATAGCTGTATGATGGCTTGTTTTTTGCGGCACAAGTTGTACTTTCCAACGCCACCATTTAATATTGCATATGATGTAGTGGGAAGCGGGAAAAAAATTCCAAATCGGGTGAAATTGCAAAAAAAACGCAATTCCGCCACAGTTTTACGGGTTTTTTTTTATTTATGGCTTTCGATTTGCGTTAAAATTGACCAGTTACTTTCATTCTACTGGTCAGTACGAATCCGGCGATACCTAATATGTATAGTTTTTTTTGCATTTTGATAGTGATAAAAAATTATAAAGTTGGACTTTTTTTTTCCCCCCAGTTCTTGACCCCTATAACTTTTTGGTATTTTTGTGTACGGAGCTGTTTGGGGGCTAATTTTTTGCGGGGCGATCTGAACTTTTTATTGATACCATTCTGGGGTGTGTATGACTTTTTTATCGCTTTTTATTTCGTTTTTAATTTTTTTTTTTAAAAGCGACAAAAAATGGCAAATCGGCCATTTTGACGCTTTTTTCCATTTCGCTTTTTCCGTATGGGAAATATTTTTTTTATTTTTATAATATGGGCGTTTTCGCACACGGCGATACCCATGATGTGTATTTTTTAAATTTTTGTTTATATTTTTATTTTTGGGAAAGGGGGGTGATTTGAACTTTTACTTTTTTTTTTTACACTTTTTTTTAGTTCCCATAGGGAACTATAGCTAGCAATCATCTGATTGCTTATATCATAGACTTCAATGCACTTACATTGGAGTCTATGAGATTTTCAATGCTTTCCTATGGAGCCCTATTACAGGCAAGGGCTCCATAAGAAAAGCCTATGCAGCAGCCTCCTGTCATTGACTATGACAGGGGCTGCTGCAGGCACGTTCCGGCTCTTCCGATCGCCACACGGGGGAGCTGGAGCAACACCGGCAGCGTATGTTTCCGGTGTTTGCCGCCTTCGGGTGCCGCGGTCAAGCCTGAGGGGTTAAATGTCCGTGATCGGCATTAATGCCGGTCGCGGACGTTAGCCGCGGGTGCCTGCTAGTATGGTGTACAGGTCACCCGCGGCCATCACGCCCGCTTCGTGTTAAACTGCTGGCAAGAAAAGTGAGTACACCCCCAAGTGAAAATGGCCAAATTGTGCCCAATTAGCCATTTTCTCTCCCCAATGTCATGTGACTCATTAGTGTTACAAGGTCTCAGGTGTATATCGGGAACAGGTGTGTTAAATTTGGTGTTATTGCTGTCACAGTCTCTCATACTGGTCACTGGAAGGTCAACGTGGCACCTCATGGCAAAGAACTCTTAGGATCTGAAAAAAAAATTGTTGCTCTACATAAAGACAATCTAGGCTATAAGAAGATTGCCAACACCTAGAAACTAATCTGCAGCACGGTGACCAAGACCATACAGTGGTTTAACAAGACAGGTTCCACTCAGAACAGACCTCGCCATGGTTGACTAAAGATGTTGAGTGCACATGCTCAGCATCATATCCAGAGGTTCTTTTCAAAATAGACATATGAGTTTAGGTAGCCTTGCTGCAGAGGTTAAAGGGCTGGGGGGGTTAGCCTGTCAGTGCTCAGACCATACACCGCACACTGCATCAAATTGGTCTGCGTGGCTGTCGTCCCAGAAGGAAGCCTCTTCTAAAGATGATAGATACACATAAAAGCCCACAAACACTTTGCTGAAAACATACAGGGTAAGGTCATAGATTACTGGAACCATCCTGTGGTCTGATGAGACCAAGGTAAGCTTATTTGGTTCAGATTTTGTCAACAAGGCAAGAAGTACAAAGACAAGTGTGTCTTGCCTTCAGTCAAGCATGGTGGTGGGATTGTCATGGTTTGGGGCTGCATGAGGTGCTACCAGCTGTGGGGAGCTACAGTTAATTGTAGGAACCATGATTACCAATATGCACTGTGACATACTAAAGCAAAGCATGATCCCCTCCCTTCGGGAACTGGGCCTCAGGGTAGTATTCCAACATAATAACCCCACACCTTCAAGACGGCCATTTCCTTGCTAAAGAAACTGATGTTGTCGTGGAAGAGGATTCCAGTGGCAACCTGTGAAGCTGTAGTGAACTCTATGCCCAAGAGAGTTAAGGCAGTGTTGGAAAATAATGGTGGCCGCACAAAATATTGACACTTTGGGCACAATTTGGCCATTTTTAGTTAGGGGTGTACTCACTTTTGTTGCCAGTACTTTAGACATTAATAGTTGTGAGTTATTTTGAGGGCACACCAAATTTGCACGTTTTACAAGTTATACAAGCTGTACACTAACTACTTTACATTGTATCAAAGTGTCATATCTTCAGCGTTGTCCCCACTCCCTTGCACCTGCATCGCTTCTGATTCCCGCACAGCCGCCACTGCATTTCCTCATCATGCAGGGGACAATGGGGGGGGTGCAGCCAAAGACTGGCCTCCCTGCGCCGGTCTTAGATTTCCCCTTGCGCGGCTGTGAGATTTGTTTAATTCATGACAAGAGGTGTCTGTGCCTGGAGAGAGAAACTACTCCAGCCCCAACATTTACACTTTTTTTTGCAGGCATAAATTTGCCTCCGCTTCCTGCCCCACTGCAGAATATGGCGTAAAACAGCCTGTGCAACAGAATATTGTTGCACAGCCAGTGACAAAAGGGAGTAGCAACTACTTTTAGGACTGAAATTGTTGCAAGTGGGTGGGGAAAGTAGGAATGGTTAGCTATGTTAATTCTCTCCAGATTTATCACTGCAACTTTTTTTTTTTTTTTTTTTTTTTTTAAAGTCGCAAATTCAATCCAGTACATGGGTGGTGTTAAATAACTGGAAGTATAATACTACATCACATGTTGGATCTTTAAAGATGTCGCCCGCTCCAGAGTGGAGTGGGCACCTTTTCTGCCAGGTGCCTGCTGTTTCACACAGCAGAGCCTGGGGCTAATGTCTGCAACCGGTGAAAATGCCGATCGTGGACATTTAACCCCTCAGATGCCATGGCGCAAACCCAGAAGTACTGCACTTACGGTTCTGGAACGGCTCCCCTAGGTGGCCATCGGGGGAGTTGTTCATTGTCTGTCAAAGATCAGAGCCTGCTGAGACTGCGATGCCTTTTACAGCTATATTCCAGTGTGGGCCAGCAAGTGGCAACATTACATAAAATTACATTACTTTATATGTTGCAATCCAGTGATTGCATATTATAGTCACATAGGGTAAATTAAACCCCATTCTCCAAAATAAAATTAAACAAAAAATTAACATCATCGGTAGTGCTGAGCGAAGCTGGCTCCAGATCATAGATCTGAAGTCAAGTCAAAACTTCCTTTGAATGCTTTACAGAGATTCAGCCCTGTACAGTATTCAAATGTATGGGCTCCGCTGAGGGGAAATTCGTTATCTCCAAAGTCGCGCAAGACTTCGTTGGATAACTTTAGCCATTAGTTCTATTAATTGAAAGCCATTTTAAAACCTGAAACTAAAGTCGACATAACGGGGTTGTCCGGGTTCAGAGCTGAACCCGGACATACCCTTATATTCACCCAGGCAGCCCGCCTGAACAGGGCATCGGAGCATCTCATGCTCCGATGCCCTGTGCTGGATCGCGCAGAGCAAGGGCTCTTTTACATAACACACTGCCGGGCGGAGGCTTCCGCCCGGCAGGGAGTTCAGTGACGTCACCGTCTGTAATGGGCCGGCTTTAGCGCTGCCCTAGCCGTTTTACTGGCTAGGGCAGCTCTAAAGCCTGCTCATCAGCGCCGGTGACGTCACCGGGCTCACTGCCGGGCGGAAGCCTCCGCCTGGCAGAGCCCGGTACGTCACCGGAACCGGGCTAAATGCCTTTGCTTTGCTCACTTCACTCAACACTAATCGTAGGCATTGCCACATCCGAAAACCTATACCATTAGAGTATATAAAACATATCCCGTGTAGTGAATGGCATAATTGGGGGGAAAAAATCTAAATTTGCTATTTTTTTCATTGCTTCTTCTCCCCCCCCCAAAAAAAATGAATAAAAAGTGATCAAAATGTCACACACCCCAAAATGGTATTGCTGGAAAGTACAGATTGCTCCACAAAAATGATCCCCCACACAGCTCTGCAGACGTATGTAACTATAAAAAAAAAAAAAAAAAAAATTATGTTGATCAGAATATGGCAATACTTTTTTTCCCCAAAGTGTTTTTTTATCTGTCAGTATTAAAACAGAAGGCAAAGTAAACTTATGTGGTATCTACATTCATTTGTACGCCATCCTTAGGACAGCGTTACAGTTGAATGTTGTGGTGGGGCAGGGAATAGGCATCTCCCTTCCTTGTTCCTCTGATAGGCTGCATTGCATCGCTGCAAGAATCATGGAGGTGTGTATTAGTGTTTTGTTTGTTTTTTAAATTATTATTTGGCACAATGCTGTTGAGCACCGTGAGGAATATGAGGAAATATAATTTAAAGGGAACCTGTCACCTCCTAGACCGAAATTAAACTGTTAGCAGTACCTTATAGTACGTTGTAGTGTGATGCAGATAGATATCTTCATAGGGGCAAGCGATGCATCTAAGTATGTAAAATCCATCTTTTATTCCACCAGCGCGCGCTTTCCTGAGTCACTCCTGAAGTCAAGGGGGCAGCGGCCTAGCTTCTTCAAGTCAAGCTAGCCACTCCCCTCTTGTAAGTGAGTGACACCTCCGGCAGTTCACATCAGCGGCGCTTTCCTCATTACTGCGCATGCGCGCATCGGCAAGCGCGCGATCCCGGCTCCGGCTGTTCACATCGCCGGCGCTTTCCTCTTTACTGCGCATGCGCGCATCGGCAAGCGAGCGCGCTTGACGATGCGTGCATGCGCAGTAATGAGGAAAGCGCCGCTGATGTGAACTGCCGGAGCCGGGATCGCGCGCTTGCCGATGCGCGCATGCGCAGTAATGAGGAGAGCGCCGCTGATGTGAACTGCCGGAGGTGTCACTCACTTACAAGAGGGGAGTGGCTAGCTTGACTTGAAGAAGCTAGGCCGCTGCCCCCTTGACTTCAGGAGTGACTCAGGAAAGCGCGCGCTGGTGGAATAAAAGATGGATTTTACATACTTAGATGCATCGCTTGCCCCTATGAAGATATCTATCTGCATCACACTACAACGTACTATAAGGTACTGCTAACAGTTTAATTTCGGTCTAGGAGGTGACAGGTTCCCTTTAATGTCTGCCTATTTGCTGTCATCTGGCAGAAGAAGCAGGTTCCAAAGGGGACCCAGCCTCAAATCAGGTCTCCCAGTCTTTGTTTACTTACGTATGGGACGCAGGGAAGGGGAAATACGGAGAATGCATAGCAAGAGCCAAATAGCAATGCCATGTTTGGTCTCCACATGTGCCAAGGATCTGGACGGAACCATTGGCCCCTATGAGCTTCCAGTAAGGAGCTATGATACGTGATGGGTTTTTGAATCTCTAGCTACCATACCCAAGGGGAGGGGGAGTGGGATCCTCCCAGGGGAGGGAGTGGCGTGACCGACTAAGGCTAGTTTCACACTAGCGTTTATATATTCCGGTATTGAGCTCCGTCATAGGGGCTCAATACCGGAATAAAACGCTTCAGTTTTGTCCCCATTCATTGTCAATGGGGACAAAACTGAACTGAAGACAACGGAATGCTCCTAAAAGCATTCCACTCAGTCTTCAGACCAGAGAGCAAACCGCAACATGTTGCGGTTTGCTCTCCGTACTAGTTAACCGCACCTAAACGGATCCGGAATGACCCCCAATGCAAGTCAATGGGGACGGATCCGTTTGGTGTGGACACACTTGTAAACGGATCCGTCCTCCATTGACTTTCAATAGAGGTTATTCCGGATCCATTTAAAAGCTAATACAACCGGATCCGGAATTACGGATCCACAAGGTTGTATTACTCAGTACGGATCCGGCGGGTCCCTTCACCCGCCGGATCCGTACTAACGCTAGTGTGGAAGTAGCCTAAGGGTTAACTGCCCATGCGAGGCGGGGGCCCTTGTCTTACTCTGAAGGGAAGTCAGCAGACCTGAAAATTCCGCTGACCTCACTGCCTATGTAACTACAGCATCAACGGTAACTGACTTGCACATTATCTGTTAACTCTGACTGTACCATAACCTGTATTTGCATCTATGACCATTGTGTGTGTATGTATATATATATGTATATAGTGTTGTGTCTCCCTTAAGGCGATTAAATATATAATTTAACCTTGCGCTGTTCATTTGTCTCGATCCTCGAATCCAACACGTCCGTGTCTCAGTATTACGTTACATGCTACCTGGGCTGGTTTCTGGCCTGATATAATCAAAACAATTAATTAACACTATCAAAATATCAATGGCACATCAAATACTGATTGTGCCCAAAGAACCGTGTCGACTCGTGGTCTCTGGAGGAATCCCTACTCTACGGATGCTGGGTCTTTTCCCCTGAGCGGCCCTGTTTGCTCTGGGCTAACCTAAATACCCAGGGGGCAAAAAGTTCACCCTAATAAGGGCGACCCCCCCCCCCCCAAACTGTTCCTATGAAAAACTAACTAGAGAATCCCTACCATTCCTTATAGCACTTGTGACTGCCTAGTTTCGTCATGGTAGTAAGGAGGGAAACCCTATATACTCCTTAAAGAAGCTGTCCCAATGCGTTTCCTTGGTTAAAACCACCAATTCATCAGAGGTCTGCTTCAAAATTTCATAGGACCAGCACTGATTCTCCGTCTGGACCACAACAGATGGTCAGCTGTACTGCCTAGGTATGATGCAGTGTCAGTAGCTGTGACCGGTGAGGCTTATGGCATCCACCACACTGAGTCTCCCGCGTGGATTCTTAAGTGTCACCGGCGTCTACAGTCTCCGCCCCCTCATGTATCAGACGGGAGGTGTGTTCTCCCGTACTGAGAAGCTGCGCATACGTGGGGTACGTCAGTATCCCACATCATCCATCGCATCATCCCGCCGGGTGGAGACAGAGGAAACCCAGACAGGGACGTGTGAGCTAAAACGACGCCCTGGGAGTCCCCAACTATGTGCCGAGAATAGCCTACAGAACCATTGCGCTGGCAAGAAAACAATTAGGTAAGTATCCAGCACCCAAGGGGTTTACAAGAAGCAGGTTTCTGTCATATGAGCATAGGCAGTTGGAACTGAGAAATCACAACACATATTGAAGAAAATAAAAAAGGATTATATTAGAATGCAAACAGTCGTTATGTTGAGGTGGACTTAAACCTGTCCTTTCTGGAATTCAGTCAGTCATTCCGAATTGTTTTGAACACGGGTGCGCACAATAATTAAGACACAGACTTATGATTCCAGTATTAAGTCCTTTGGCAGTGCTTTTATGGCAAAATCCTTACAGCCTCTGGGCTTTTCCTTTATTAACACACGTACTTATTCGATACAAAAAGGAAAGGGGGCGTAAGCATGCAAATAGCAAACAATATCATTCTTGATTGGATAGAAGTTGCATTCCATTCTACGTCACTAGCCTGAAAAAGTCATATTGATAAGAGTACGGGGGCCATCTTGGACTAGTTAAATATATACATATATTATACGCAAGCTTTATAAAGACTACAGAGTATAAAAGTATATAAAGGTACATTTGTTCTTGTCTCATCACATTATCCGGGATATTGAATTCACATTATCCTGAAGACGTGGGAAACTCAGGATTTGCAATAGAATACATTACATTAAGTCCATATACCTCGACAGTTAGATGTTACAGTATATGCAGAAATGGGTTCAGATTCAAAATACATACAACCATCCTATAATATGGATACTAGACAACAACCTAATCTGGAATTATAACATATACCATCCGTGGAAAGCCAACCCTTATAATGGAACCTAAGCTAAGTACTCAACCAAAGGAGGATCAAATATAGCAGCCATAAGACAGCTGCCCATTCAATCCTTACGGATGGCTAGTTGTAAGTTCAAAGATCCACCACGTCTCTCGTTGTAGAACCTTCTTGTTCCAATCACCTCTTCTCATTGAAGTGGGGACCAACTCAATCCCCATAAATTGAATCAGAGAAATGTCTCCCCCCATATTGCACCTCCATATGTTGTGCCAATGGGGTATCCTTCTTGTGTCTGATGTCCCCAAGATGTTTGCCGACCTGTCTGCGGAATTCCCTGGTGGTCTTGCCCACATATTCAAGGCCGCATCTGCATGTAGCCTTGTTTATCACACCCTTTGAGCAACAATTAATAAACCCTCTGATGGAATAGGTCTTCCTAGTGACATTACTCAAACGTACGGCTGCTCAGAGGCAGAGACCCAGAGACCACGAGTCAACAGAGTGGTAAGATCGCTCCTTTTATTATTTGCACAGTTGTTTGGGCACAAGAGTGTGGCACTTATTGTTTTATGGGCTATTATATTTTGAGACTTTATTAAAAGTTATGTATTAAAGTTTGGGTTACCCACATTTATTTAATTCTCCTGATATAATCAAGTTAACGGGCCAGGTTTATATCTAATGTGAAACTGGTGACAGTGTACCTGGCTGGAAGGGCTCTGTTTTACTGGGGCAGTGAAACCGTTCATCAGGGGCAGAATAAGATGGTGGGCAGCTGTGCATCATGATAACTTGGTAATTGCATACTTAACTTACATCAGAATGTCCCATCAATAGATCCCCCAATGGATTTCGTTATTCAGGTCGGAGTGGGGCATATTGCCACAGGCATGCACAGGTCACGTTATTACTTCCCAACCCGTCAGATGATGCCTCGGGCATGTCACATGTCCACTGTGCATGCGCGGGGCTGCCGAGCGCGTCACAAGAGAAACTAAGCATCGGTGGCCATGGTGACTGTAAACACTACCACTAAAATGTACTGAGACCATTGTCTAAATGGAGAAGGTGTCAATGGGTGCAGGAACAAGGAAAGGAGGTTTGCCAGGACATTCACCATGGGTCAATGGAATATAGTACTTGCAGAGATGCCAACATGGGGGGGGGGGGGGTTGATTACGGGCTGTGGACCCCCTACTTCATCTGTGTCACCGCATGCGTTCAAGGGAACCATGGCTGCCTGTCAAATCCAGGCCCCAGAATGGACATTGTATTGGGTAGTCCGGGTCGGAGATGCCACTGGACAATTGGCCTTACAGCATCAACTCCCATGATGCACATGAGTGAGGAGACATGTTTATATAACCCCACACAGAGTGCAAATCCATACCACCAAAATACACAAAGGCAAAGGCCTCTTTGTGCTGGGCTGAAACGTTGCAGGGGAATAAACCAGGTCCACCACGCTTTTTCACAGCATTTTTGTAGTGCTGTCTTATTCGTCTAATCTTTTGGATATCTAGTGGACTTGTTGCTCTTAGTCCCATAGGAATTGCACCCTTATCCGTATTGACTGTGTTGCTGTCTTTCTTTTATTTAGATACATAGAAATATGGGCAGAGATGGATGAATGGATAGATAGATTTTAGACTTTAATATGAAACCAAGTTCTAAGCTGTAGCCCTTTTGTTGTGCAGCAGAACAGCAGGCTCAGCAGCCTTAAGCCTTTAGCTACCAGCACTGTACGTGTACGGCGCTGGAGCGATGTGTAAACATGGCGCCCGCTCGCACATGCAGTGGGCGTCATGGCCAGCAGGTTTCTGCTGTTTCAATAATGCCAATCGCGGTAAATAAAGGCTTTTAGATGCCGTGATCTCACTGTGTCAAAAACCCAGAAGCATATACGCTGACGAGACCCACAGCGTTCATGATGCAGTTCTTTTTTTGCCCACCATAAGAAATGAGCAATAGACAGTAATAAATTCATTTTAAAAATACATAATTGTTAAAAATTAAAAAAACAGATTTTATAGGCTCATATATGTGCTTCAAAATCATTCAAAGAATCATACCAAAAAATGTTAAAAAATTTTAAAAATATAGTTTAAATCACCCCTTTTAGGTATAATTAAAAATAAATACCTAAATAACAAAAGATATAAACAACATGGTTATCACCGCGATCGAAAATGCCCATACTATTAAAATATAAAAATATTTTTCCAATACCACGAATGGCTTAACGGAAAAAAGACAAAATGGCCAATGTGCCATTTTTTTCATTGCTTCTCTTACCCAAAGAAATGTAATAAAGTGTGATCAAAAAGTCCCATACACTCCAAAATGGTATCAATAAAAACTACAGATTGTCCCGCAAAAAATGAGCCCCCACACAGCCCATTAGATGTAACTATAAAAAAGTTATGGGGGTCAGAATATGGTGATGTTTAAAAAATATTTTTTTTTCAAAGTTTAAATTTGTTCTTACACTATTTGGACATTAAAAACCCTATACATATGGGGTATCGTTGTAATCATACTGACCCAGGGAATGAAGGGCATTGGTATGTTTTGCCGCAAACGAAATGCCGTGAGTACAAAACCTGTAAAACGGTGAAGGAATTGCATTTTTTTCCAAATGCAAAGTGATTTTTATCTTGCACTTGTCTATACAGTATTTTTGCCAATCTCTCCAACCTGGTTTGTACATTATTTATACTGTCACATCCTAAACCTAAAATTTTAGCAACTTTTGTTTTTTCAGATCCTGAGCAAGAGTAAAGAGTCGCCATGGGCACTACTGCACAGTGTCAGCGATGCATTTTCTGGGTGGTTGTTAATGCTGCTGATTGGCCTTTCTGCAGGTAATAGCTTTTTACTTAACTTTATTTTTAGATGTAGCAGAACTTAGTGTATCATTTGACACAAGTCCCCTTGTCGAATGTTGAGTGGTTTTACATCGGATGTTAGATGGGTATGGATATAGTGCACGAAATGTGCATTTCAGTGACCTGAAAAAATGAAAATGCATCCAGCTTTGTTAACAATATACATTTTTTTAGAGGATCAGTCAGCAGGATTAAGCTTATTAAAAGGGTTATCCAGTGTCATAAACTGCCTGCCCATGTGCCGGGCCCCTCACATGGAATATACTTACACCGTTCCCTGCGCTGGTTTGTGACACCACGAGCCTCCCTAGCATCACGGGGGACACTAGGGAGGCTCCTCATACACAACCCCTGCACCAGACATTACACTATCAGCTCAAGCAGAAGCAGATGTACTGCACATGTGCCGCTAGCGCAGTATATAGCACAGGTGTGGGTGTACAAGGCTAGACTAAAGGATGCTGATGATGTCTGGCCCTGTCAATTAGGGGGAGGGGCAGTGGCCATCACTGCACAGTAGACCTCCACCTTGGTGCATTGAAGCCCTCATGTCAAAAAACATTAAAAGAAAAATGTCTTAGTAAAAGGGCAACAGATGTGCATAAAAAGGTACAGTATGTTTTTGCTCAGCAGGATCAATCTTACCATACACTATGCCTAGTTTAATGGAGTTAATTCTGCTGACTGACATTCTTTAATGTTCCTTTGGAAGTAATATTAAAATCCAACAAATATATACCCCATTGCATCAAGGTTTATCACATTTTAGAATTTGACAGTAACATTTTTTTGTTGTCAAAACTGTTATTGACATAGAAATATTGTGTTCTATAGGCTCCTTAGCTGGTCTGATTGACATATCCTCTCATTGGATGACTGACCTAAAGGATGGTATTTGTGTGGAGTGGTTCTGGTTTAACCATGAGCAGTGCTGTTGGAAGTCTAATAATGTGACTTTTGAAAACCGAAATATATGCCCAGAGTGGAGAAACTGGTCTCAGATAATAATTGGCCGTTCTGAGGTAAGACCATGCTTATCTCACGTTTGTTGAACTACATTCAGTGTGTGCATTGGGAAGGCTCCTTGTGCATGCAATAGATAAACCCATAGGGCATACTAAACCCAGTGTATGCCAGTTTGTTTTTTTTCTGTATAGAATAGTGTAGTAGACTGTGGCATATTATCACTTTCGCTACGAAGCGATAGGAAAACATGGTGCCTTCAATAATGCCGATTGTGGTAATTAAAGCCTTTAGGTGCTGTGATCAAGTGAGATCATGGCATCTAAAGGTTCAAAAAACAGGAATTACTGGCGTTCTCATCCTCTGAAGAGGCTAAGGGCATTGAAGCTGCAATTCTAGTGAGCAATACTCAGTAATAAATGCATTTTAAAAATCCATGATTGTTCAAAATTAAAAAATGGATTTTGTACGCTCAAATATGAGCTTCAAGTTCATTAAAAAAAAGTAAAAAAAAACAAACTTAATGTAGAAGGACGTGTTGGGCCAGAATATGTATATGTATATGCATGCATGCCCCTTTAATTAGGCATGCATATGCATATATATATATATATATAAATTGAATATCTGTGGGCCTCATCCCTGGCCTCACAGTATGGCCCCAATATACTGTATGGTCCCTTGTAGATATTAATGTAGAATAAGCCCCCTCCTTATAGGTCCCCCGTTCTGTGCCCCTTGTAGATATATAGATTCATGTACATAATTCCCAGTTATGTACATGTATCTATATACATGTATCTTTAAACCGGGTGCCCCCTGGTTAACCCCTGCAAGCGCATAATAATGCGCTTGCAGATGGCGACTGATGACTGGACTATCAGTCCAGTCTCAGGGACTTCAAAAGGACAGAGGATCGATAAGATCCTCTGTCCCTTTTGTTAGCCACCCTCAACGCTGTTGGGGGTGATTAACATGACAGGGAAACAAACAGTTTCCCTGTCGCTGCTCTCCTCCCTCCTCCGGCGCTGTAATTACAGCGCGGAGATAGAGGGAGACTCACAGGCAGGAGGATCAAAGAGATCCTCCGCCTGTGAGATTCCTGGGCGCTCGGGCCCGGCGCACTGACGTCATATCAGCGCGCCGGCCCCAGGAGTGCACAGCTGCCGGCGTGTGCGCGAAAGCGCGCACACCGGCAGCGCGGCAGCATGGGAGCGCGGACGATCGGGTTTAAAAACCCGATCGCCCAGCGCTCTTCAGAGTTGAGCCGTGCAGCCCCACCAGCGAGGATCTCCCCCAGAAGGCAACGAGCAAGTAAAGCCAGAATCATCCCCTGGACGACGAGCACCCCCCCCCTGGAGACGAGCATTATACTCCTAAAGGACTGGCTAAGTACCCCCCCTGAACCACCAATGATTTAACCCCTTTGTCACCTCTGCCCTGTGGACCCCTGCACTATTTAACCCCTTTGTCACCTCTGCCCTGTGGACCCCTGAACCCCAGTGTGATATCCCTGCAACCCCTGTTAACCCCTGATTGCCCTGCTACCCCTGGCCCTGCCCTGACCCAATCATAACCTCTGTACCCCTGCCCTGCTGCTGAACCCCTGCCCTACTGCCCTGTGATACCCTGCCCTGTGGTACCCTTGCCCTGACATTACCCCTGTAACCCCCTGGACCCTACCATATCACTACCTCACCCCAGAAATACCGTTAACCCCTTCCCTGCCAATCTTATTGTACTGTAATTTCCAGGGACAGTAAAGTGTAGGTGAGGGTGGGTTGCTATATTGTGTATATTGTGAGTGTATGTGTTAGATTTAGTATTGTGGGTGGAATTAATTGTGGGAAGTGTGCAGTGTAGCCAGTGTATAGCTTTGTATTGTAAGGAGATATATATGTATATATGTTTATATACGTTGATATAAATATATATAGATATAGTCTTAAATAATTAGACGGTAGACATTGTTTTGTAATAAAGTATTTTATTGTTTAAAATACAGTTTACATTGTCTTTGTAGTCGCCGCTATAGCTTAAACGTGTAGGGAATAGAACAGTGTGGGAAATAAATAGGCGGAGCTAGCGTTAGCCGGTTACGCCTATTTATGAATATTAATTAATGATAGCCCACAAAACATCACTAATTAATTAACCCTTTAACACTTAAATATATAAAAAATTTTAAAAATATAAAAGTTTAAATCACCCCCCCTTTCCATATAATAAAAAAAAAATACCTAAATAAAAAATATAAACATCATGGGTATCACCGTGACCAAAAAGGTCCGTACTATTAAAATATAAAAATATTTTTCCAATACGGCAAATGGTGTAACGGTAAAAAGGGTCAAAATGGCCAATTTGCCATTTTTTCATTGCTTCTCTTACCTCAAAAAATTAAATAAAATGTGATCAAAAAGTCAGACACCAAAATGACATCAATAAAAACTACAGATCATCCCTCAAAAAATGAGATATATAACTAAAAAAAAGGTAATGGGGGAGCGTCAGAATATGGTGATGTAAAAAAAAAATTTTTTTTTTTTCAAAGTTTCAATTTAATTTTACTATTTAGACATAAAAAAACCTATACATATGGGGTATCGTTGTAATCATACTGACCCAGAGAATGAAGGGCATTGGTCAGTTTTGCCGCAAACAGAAGGCTGTGGGAACAAAACCTGTGAAATAGTTTTTTTTCAATTCCACCCCATTTGGAATTTTTTTACTACATTTTTTTACTACTACATTGTATGCCATAATTAATGGAAGCATTAGAAAGTACATAAATATAAAAAAGTTATGTCTCAAGATGGGGAAGAAAAATGAAAACACAAAAATGAAAAAAATTGGTTATACATGCAACTATAATAAAAGAAAAGAAAGAAAAAAAAGTGCTGTGCAGTGTACATCAAAAATAATATGAACGGTGGGCGTGGCCAGATGCTGATGCAGCCAGACGTGTAGGTCCTGAGCTCCATCCACCCCAAGCTTCCTATTACCACATAGTATACAATGGCGCCAAAGTGTCTTTATTTCAGGACCTCTCATGGATCACCCTCCAAAAGCGCAGAGCCCTTAAACCACTGCTTGACCTGCTTCGCAAGAACTCCATCCCCTACCGATGGGGTTTCCCCTTCAGCCTCACCGCACGTAAGAATGGCATGGCGGCGATCCTTAAGAACCCGGAAGGAATCCACTTGGGAATCCACCTTACCCCACACTACCTTATATAAAGCGAACTTTCCACCGTTGATAGCAGAGATGAACTCTCTCCTCACAATCCTCAAATCACTAGTCAGACCACATATGGAGTACTGTATACAGTTCTGGGCTCCTGTTTACAAGTCAGACATAGCAGAGCTGGAGAGGGTTCAGAGGAGGGCAACTAAAGTAATAACTGGAATGGGTGGACTACAGTACCCAGAAAGATTATCAAAATTAGGCTTATTCACTTTAGAAAAAAGACGACTGAGGGGAGATCTAATAACTATGTATAAATATATCAGAGGTTAGTACAGAGATCTCTCCCATCATCTATTTATCCCCAGGACTGTGACTGTGACGAGGGGACATCCTCTGCGTCTGGAGGAAAGAAGGTTTGTACACAAACATAGAAGAGGATTCTTTACGGTAAGAGCAGTGAGGAACTCTCTGCCTGAGGAGGTGGTGATGGTAAGTTCACTAAAAGAGTTCAAGAGGGGCCTGGATGTATTTCTGGAGGGTAATAATATTACAGGTTATAGTTACTAGAGATGGGTCGTAGATCCAGGGAGTAATTCTGATTGCCTGATTGGAGTCGGGAAGGAATTTTTTTCCCTAAAGTGGGGAAAATTGGCTTCTACTTCACAGGGCTTTTTTGCCTTTCTCTGGATCAACTTGTAGGAAAACAGGCTGAACAGGATGGACAGATGTCTTTTTTCAGCCTTAGAAACTATGTTACTATGTTACAAAGTGGAAGTCACTATCGATCTCATTACTTGGCTGTATTGTGGCCATAAAGATGTCTATTCTCCCCAAATTCCTGTATCTGTTTGAGACCCTTCCTGTGAGGGTGTCGGCTGCAGTCCTTCGTTCCATTCAATTAGCCTTTACTAAGTTTGTTTGGAACTATAAATGCCACAGGTTTTCTGCTCAAATTTTGAGTGGAGGACTTGCCCTCCCAAATATTTCTAATTACTATCTGGCCACATATCTTCGGCAGATTACCTCTTGGTCTACGTTCCATTCGTACAATCGATGGACTGAGATCGAGAGGCTGTGGCTAGCGCCTACCCACCTGGGGACTCTAATATGGGGCCCCTATTCCCTCTTCTAAATGGCTCAGCCCAATGGGGCATATGTTGGAAATTGGCCGTAGCAAAACAAGACTTCTTGAAACGACTTCTTCTTGAGAAGATTCTTTAGTTTATTCCGAGACAAGAGCAGCAAGACAGCATTGAAATATAAAAATCAGGCAGAATATGACATGAAGATGAAAGTGTGAAGCAGCAGGGGCAAAAAGGCAATGTTCACTTAAAACCCCTCAGACACAGTTTCTTATACCCCAGAGAACAAAGGAAAAATTAGTATTATAATTCCGGTTTTCTGCAGTCCATAAGCTTCAATGTTACTCACACAGATACATCATTATTATACATAACCATTGATCTACATAAGTTACACCTACTACAACTTCTAATTGGACAAAATTTTCTTAGCATGACCACTTCATGCAGAAATAATTTATTCCTTGGGCCTTCCATTATTCGACTCCAATTTTAGTATCAATCTCCATTTTCTTTCCATGGAGCCATATGGAACATAAAACCAAAACCATTTATCACCTTTCCAATCACATGAATCTAACATGATCATAAACATGCTAATGACCTGCTTCAGTTTCAATAGACAAGTACATTTATCCTAGCCCACCATTACATCAAGACCCTTTTAATCGATTACTTAAGAATCTCTACATCAGGATATTTCCCTAACTAAGCTATTTCTTCACTTTAACTCTTTACCAAACTCCTGGCCACATACAAACTACAGGCCAAATACTCACTACCTCATACTCTAAAATTCGAGTTCCACTATTGTAAAAGTACCCTGGGATCTGTGATAGTCCCCTCTCTTACCCCGTTTGAGCGTCTCTGTACCCAAAACCCTTCATCCTAAGGTCTGACATTCACCAGATCTTGTTATCCTCTGATTTCCCTGTGGGATTCAAACATTTGTATATGCTTAAATGGGAAGACTGGCTGCAAAGGGAGCTCCCTCCCCCCACGGAGTCCTTGCGGGTCATTTGGAGAAGGGTGCATATTAGCTATTCCTCCATAACATATAAAGAGAACCAGCTAAAAATTTTAATGTTCTGGTACCATACGCCTGCTGTACTGCACTCTACGAATCCTGAGGTACCGGATCTCTGTCGGAGGTGCTCCCTTACACTTGCCTCTTTATTCCACATTTTCTGGTCATGCCCGGTCTTGACACCATTTTGGAGACAAGTCAGACACTTAATACAGTTAATTTTAGATATATCCCTTCCCAGTGATCCGACCATTCTCTTACTCAATGTAGTCCCACCCACGTTGAGGGGTCCCGGTGCCAGGCTATTCCTCCACATACTGATCGCAGCAAAGTGATTGCTCTGTTGTGGAAGCGAGCCACCCCACCTACGACCTTAGACACATACAAGAGATCAGAGCTCTGGAGCACTCTGTTGCCCTCCAACGCAGTACGGTGGCCAAATTCTCGAGATGTTGGCATCTTTGGGACATTCGACAACACATGATAATTTAATGGACATGGAGAGACACAGCGTTTAGTTTTGATTTTCTTTATTATTGTCTGCCAAGTACATCGAACTTTACAAATGTACTATTGTATTGAATTGTTCTATTACTCACACCTTGTTAGTGAGTTGCATATTGTTCAAAAAATATTTAATAAAATATAAATGGGGGGGGTACCGTATTTTTTGCCCTATAAGAATTTTTCCCCCTAAAAGTGGGGGAAAAATGTCCCTGCGTCTTATGGGCGAATACTAATGAGCGATTCCATTATGGAAGCGCTCATTAGCACCGGAGGACAAGGAAACGGTGAAGACTCTGTACTCACCACTTCCTGGTCCTCCGTTCGGCTGTGCTGCACTGCGCACAGCGTGAGGGCGCTCTGTGACCTCACGCTGTGTGCGCTGGGTCAAAGCACAGCTGACAGCAGGAGGAAGACAGAGCGCGGGCAGAGAGGAGCGGCGGCGTCCAGGAGAGGCAAGTGTTTTATTTATTTTATATTCTCTGAGGCACGGGGGGCTGACACAAGAGGCACGAGGGGCTGACATGAGAGGCATGGGGGGCTGACACGAGAGGCACGGGGGGCTGACACAAGAGGCACGAGGCTCTTATCTGACATCTGATTGGGGGTCATTCACATTGGGGGTCTGATTGGGGATGTGAGATGAGAGCTGCTTAACATTGGGAGTCTGATTGTTGGTGTGACCTAAGGTCTAATGAAAAATATTTTTTCGTATTGTCCTCCTGTAAAACCTAGGTGCGTCTTATAGGGCGAAAAGTACGGTTATGTGAACAGAATCATAACACAGTTTGCAAATATTACAAACATGGCATCTCCTGATTCTGAAAATTATTGTAGAAATTAAAGAGGACCTTTCACCACTCCTGACATGCCTGTTTTAATAGTTCCATGCATTCCCCACGTACTAACAATTCTGGAGCATCTATACTTATGGCTCTATGTTGTGCCATTGCTTTATTATTTGCACTAGAAGTTATGAATGAATTGCTATTTGCCTTCAGTAAAGGAACAGAGAGGAGGTGACCAGTTGGGGGTGTGTACCTGCACAGACTGACTCTATCCAATCAGTGCTGCCATGTTCAGACTGTACAGGTACACACCCCCAACTGGTTACCTCCCCTCTGTTCCTTTACTGAAGACAAATAGCAATTCATTCATAACTTCTAGTGCAAATAATAAAGGAATGGAACAACATACAGACATAAGAATAGATGTTCCAGACTTGTTATTACATGGGGAATGCATGAAGCTATTAAAACAGGCGTGTCAGGAGTGGTGAAAGGTCCTCTTTAAAGTATATCTTAAATCAAAATTGAAAATGCTTCAGAATTTATACTTACAGCAAATGTGAATATGCTTGCTTCAGCTCATTATCACTCAAGGCCAGGAAGTGTGTGTAAGTTGTGATCTTATTGGGCTGCAGCCTGGTCTCCGATTCTTCGTTCTAATATTACAGGCCAGCATGATTGTATCATCTCTCCCTTCATTTACACTCATTCATTGTCATTTAGTATGAGTGCCCTCTTAGCTTGATATTGGATAAAGCTAGACTTGTACAGAGAGAAACAAGCAGAATCCACAATTTGCTAATATGGCTGTTCACCGCACACCAAGGAATGATGTGTAGTTCTTTGGTGATGCTGTTGAGGATGCAGTTCCTAACAAAAATGGCCAGCACGTAAAACCACTGGAAACACCAGTAAAAGTCCTTTTACACGGACTGAGGATTCAGCTAGTTCTGAATTAATGTTTATGTAAGCACTCTGTCGAAAATGTGCCACCAATCACCTGACAAATGTGCAAATGCTCATTTGCCGGGTGATCACATATTTTCCTAAAGCCTTCTCAATGGCACAGACAGGAGGTTAACTCCACCTCCCCAGGGACAGGAATCAACATGGAAGCCCAAGATAATAAAAGTCCCGTCCTCTTACCTGCCTCCGTTTTGTTTCCTGTGCTCTTAGGATGCGTGGAATCCTTCTGTTAGTGCATGGCTTGTGCTCTCTTCTTTGCCCAGCTTGTCTTAAAGTCCTGCCCATAAACGGAAGCTCTGGGAGGAGCAGGCGCTCCCCTTATTTCTAGGCACAATGCCTTCAATGCCTACTGTACGTGTTGGTGTCAATTCGTCGGATCGGCCACGTGTGTGGCGGGATCTCCTCTGGACTAGGGATACTTTCCTAGTTCAGGGATGTACTTCCAGTGTAGCATAACGCAGCAGGACACGGGAGGTCCTGAAAGTTATGTGGGAAGTCAGTACACATCATAATGGTTCTCCTGCTTTGCGGCTGCCTCTTGGAGAGAAGATGTCTGTGCCTGGGGACTTTTCTAACGTTCCCTGAAGGGTCCACAGATCCTGTGAAGGCCCTCAGCCTTGTGAGCCCCTTCCCCTTCCTGCTGCTGTATTCTGTGAACTTTAGCAAGAGTTCAGCTCTGCAAGGGGCATTTTCTGCTTGGTGTTCTCTTCCAAATGGGGTGTCTGGGTTATTTTTTTTTATTTTTTGCACTTCACTACCTGAGTTATTCTCTTTGGTTCAGGCCCTCCGTTCCAAGAGACAGTTTGTTTGTGGTCTGGAGAACTATCTCCTATTAATAGCTTGAACAACGATGCAGCACTCCAATGTAGGTAAACAGGTGATGGACCTACTTTATTACCCCAGATTGTAATGTTTCAGCCCTTTTCAAACATTTCCTATTAATATATTTCAGACAGAAGAAAGAGGCCTCTTCTGTGAAATCATCAGGTTTTGAAATCTCCCATAAAAAGTGTGCCTTATGCAGAAAGACCCTGTCTCCTTTTTTTCAAAGGCTCGCTCCATCAGAAGTTTCCGATGGAAGAATCACCATCCTTTATGGATAATATGAAAACTCTAATAAAAGATTAAGTTAATGTGGCTATTGACCTAAGGCTCTTCTTCTCAGGCTTGTACCTCAAAAACCCTACAGTGCTGCTTTCCAGGTCGATCTCGATGAGGGTGAGGTGATCTCTGGAGTAGACTTAGATAGGCACCTTTCGTGACCAGAGTTGTGACAGGTCGGAGTAGAAGAGGAGAGAGGTTGCTGGCAAGTGTCATTTGTCCAAAGGAAGAGGAAGATAGTTTCTATCTAATTCTGATAGCACCTTCAAGAAATCGCAATGATTTATATATCCAGTGGGAGGCAGACTAAGGTTCTTTGACCATGCCTGGGAATCCATCAGCTTCCCCCTGGGTATCACATAGAATTTCATTCCTTGCCACCAGATTAATGCTCAGCATATGTCTTCCTTACAGCCACAGCCAATTACTTCTGGAATCTAAATATTTAAATCTCTATCTGTTCCTGGAGACCTTTTTATGGTCCCTCGACTTTTCCCACCCTTGGGTCAACGGATGAAACTCTGTATTGTTCATGTTGACCTGTTTTTTTCCCCCCCTTCCCCCTTCTTCCCTCTCTTCCTCCCCCTCCCTATGTTTCTCTCTGGACCTCCTTGACCATTCTTGGAGTTAGATCATACTGTTGATTGCAATACCAAGTACATTATACAGCTACTCATGGTGAGACGTGCTTTGACTGGTATGCCAAATTTAACCAAGGCTTAAGACTCTCCTATGTTATGTGCAGTTCTTGGGCTCCATTATGTTGTCCAGAATTGGTTACCTTGTGTTATTATTGTGCAGAACTCAATAAAAAGCATTTATACCATAAAACTATTTGTCTGGGGCAAAAAACATCTAAACTCCATCTTGGCAGTTTACCTTAGTTAATATGACAACTTGCTGGCTGACTGTCTCAGCAGACAGACTCTCAGGGAGGAAGAATGGACTTTGAATATGGAAGTATGTCTTCAGATAATGGAAAAGTGGGCACCCAGATACTGGATCTGTTTGCTATCAAATAAACAGGCAAGTTCCAGCATGCTATTCTACGTCTGCCCTGGAGCCCCTCTACATCTATATGCCGTTGGCCCAGTTGGCTACAGTATGCTTCTCCCCCTTTATTTCTAATTCTGAGAACTCTAATACAAATCCTGAAGAGAGAGTCATAATGACTGACCCATCTTGGCCCTAAAGCTTTCTTCAGGAGTATTCTGGATTTTACCAACATTTCCCACCCTCCTAAGCCAGGGCATAGTGCTCTGTCCCAGTATTCCTCAACTACATCTACATAGTAACATAGTTTATAAGGCCGAAAAAGACATCTGTCCATCCAGTTCGGCCTGTTAACCTGCAAGTTGATCCAGAGGAAGGCAAAAAAACCCTGTGAGGTAGAAGCCAATTTTCCCCACTTTAGTGGAAAAAATAGGGGAATAACTCCCTGCATCAATGACCCATCTCTAGTAACTATAACCTGTAATATTATTACACTCTAGAAATATATCCAGGCCCCTCTTGAACTCTTTTAGTGAACTTACTATCACCACCTCCTCTGGTAGAGAGTTCCATAGTCTCACTGTTCTTACTGTAAGGAATCCTATTCTGTGTTAGTGTAGAAACCTTCTTTCCTCCAGACGCAGAGGATGTCCCCTTGTCATAGTCCTGGGGATAAATAGATGATGGGAGAGATCTCTGTACTGACCTCTGATATATTTATACATAGTTATTAGATCTCCCCTCAGTCGTCTTTTTTCTAAAGTAAATAAGCCTAATGTTGTTAATCTTTCTGGGTACTGTAGTCCATCCATTCCAGTTATTACTTTAGTTGCTCTCCTCTGAACCCTCTCCAGCTCTGCTATGTCTGCCTTGTTCACAGGAGCCCAAAACTCCACAACTCCATGTGTGGTCTGACTAGTGATTTGTAAAGTGGCAGGACTATGTTCTCATCACGGGCATCTATGCCTGTTTTGATGCAACTCATTATCTTATTGGCCTTGGCAGCAGCTGTCTGACACTGGTTTCTACAGCTTAGTTTGCAGTTCACTAAAATTCCTAGGTCCTTTTCCATGTCAGTTTACCCAGTGTTTTACCATTAAAGAAGAACTCTCGACAAAAATGTTATTCCATGTCCTGCTAGAAATGTACATGATCTAATCTGTAGTAAATGTCATTTTCTTACCAGTGTCTGAATTTTTGACTTATATCATCCTGAAGTTTCTTATCTGTGTCATGTGACCAGCAATTAGACCCACCAACTCACACATAGACTTATGTGTGGACAGGAAGTCTAATTCTCTATGTATTCCTATCAGTCTGAAAGTGAGGCTCCCATAGGAATGAATAGAGCAGTTACTGGCTTTCTGTCCTGGGTCAGTTGGAGGTCAAGGAGTTGGTCACATGACCCAGCTACAATAAGAAGAGAGGTTTTTGCGGGAGTTCTTCTTTAAGTATGTACTGGTGACTTGCATTATTCCTTCCTATGTGCATAACCTTACATTTGTCAGTGTGAAACCTCATCTGCCACTCCTCTGTCCAAACCTCCAATCAATCCAGATCCCTCTGCAGCAGTATAATGTCCTATTCTGTGTTAATTACTTTACACAGTTTAGTGTCATGTGCAAAAATTGATATTTTACTGTGCCAAGCCTTCTACAAGATCATTAATAAATATATTGAAGAGAATAGGGCCCAATACTGACCCCTGTGGTACCCCACTAGTGACAGTGACCCAATCTGAGTATGTGCCGTTAATAACCACCCTCTGTTTTCTATCACAGAGCCAGTTACTTACCCACATACAGACATTTTCTCCCAGTCCAGGCATTCTCATTTTATATACTAACCTTTTATATGGTACAGTGTCAAATGCTTTGGAGAAGTCCAGATATACGACATCCATTGATTCGCCGCGGTCTAGAACTTACCTCCTTATAGAAACTGATTAAATTAGTTTAACATGACCGATCCCTCATGAAGCCATGCTGATATGTAGTTATTTGCTTATTTTCATATGATTGCTTGGAGAACCATCTTGAAAAGAAAGTGGGCAGTCTGAGGCGGTACTCTGTACCCTGCTACACAGCAGAAAACCATTAACATCCAAAGTTGGGACTTCCGGTTCCGGCGCCGACATGAGAGGCGGCTAGCACCCTGAGCTCCGCACCGCATCTCTGCAAATCGCTCGCAAATCCCCGCCATCCCGATCGGTAGATCGGCTATCTTCCTTCCACTGACGAGGTGGAATATATGGACCGATTTGTCACCAATATGGGGAGCAGATCTAAGACTAAAGCCCAAGCAAAAGGGATCAAGCCAGATTCTGCGCCATCAAAGATGGCCGACCAGCCGGAGATCGTGAGTGACGAACACCCCCAGCCATCTGAGCATTCAGAAATATTAGACGACATGGAGATGAGAGAATCGGAACCCATAGATTACAAGAGGCTGGCGATAGAGGTTGCAAACCGCATTCTACCTGATTTGCAGGAGTCACTATCCACCACAGTAACCGCTTCTTTCCACGTGTTGCAAGGGGAAGTGGCGCGAAACACTGAAAGTATTGCAACTATGGCGCACAAGATGCAATCAGTGGAAATGGAGGTTTCCGGGGTTCAAGACCAACTAAAGGAGTTACTTGCGGAAAATAAAAGATTGTGGGAGAAATTGGACGACTTAGAAAATCGATTCCGGAGGAGTAACCTCCGGCTGGTGGGCCTTCCGGAACAGATACAGGCCAAAGACCTCCCCCGCATATGTGAGCTGGAGCTCCCGCAAGCATTAGGCCTCAGAAGGCCCTGCAAGGTAGAACGAGCGCACCGAGTGGGACCTCCAAGAGAGCCCCCGGACCGTATGCAGGGCAATAACCTGAGACCACGACAGGTTATAGTCAAATACTTGGACTATTCAGAGAAAGCGGAGATCCTCCACCAATACAAAAATAGGTCGGGAGACCTGGAAATAAGAGGACACCGTATACTTTTATTCAGTGATTTTTCAGCAGATGTCACGAGGCGACGCAAGACTTTCTCTCCGGTGTGCTCTGCCTTGTTCAAACAGAATAAGAGATTCGCTCTGCTCTACCCGGCCACTTTGAAATTGTTTCACCAAGATGGGACATTTGCATTATATACTTCACCAGAGGAGGCGCTCACCCTTTTGCCACCACATCCCGGCTCTTCAAGACGTCATGACACGCAACAGGATGAAGAACGGCCATCTCGGACCCGATCGCCACCACAGGATCAGCCGAAAGAGCAACGTCGCAGAGCGCCGCCGACTGCAACACCGTGAGAGTATTAGTTTTTCCTGGAGCATACCGCAAGACGATGGTGGGACAGTTGACGACGACTTCACCTGGGACGCTTTTCCTCGGCGTGCTGCTTTTCTTCTCGGACGCAATGGGCCACAGCAAGTATCACTGCTTATCTTGATGGACTTATTTGGCCCGTTAACTGTTTGATGCTTTACTTACTTCGTCTTCTACTAGTTTAGGTATAAAGGGGAGCTGTTATGATACATATTATATCTTATTTTGCTTTTTGTCACCCATGACATTTACTGCTAATCCAACTATCTACCGTTATGCTATATAGTCTATATACTATCCTTGGTTTTCACAAGAGATGCTGGGAGTTATTTCTCTAGGGATGGGAGTTTTAGGATGCAGGATTGCTCTAGCTATTAGCTTGGTAACCTCAACAAGGTTGGGAAGAAGTGGAGTTAGGAAAATTTTTGGATACTCATTCTTGAGTGGGGGGATGAGGGGAGGGGGGGAAGGGAATGTTGGATTTTGGTTTGTTCCTTTGGGTTTGATTAAGAATTGCCAGCCTACCTCACTTACAGTTGACTATCTTATGCCCTCATTATGGTTCATATAGTTTCTTGGAATGTTAAGGGCTTGCGCTCTCCTCATAAACGACTCATGGTCTTACGTCATCTCAGTAAGATGCACACTGACATAGCTCTTTTGCAAGAAACACACCTAGAGGAACAGGATTTCTTTAGATTGCAAAAGCTATGGGTAGGAGAAGTGCTTGGATCAGGAGCAAAAGGTCGCAAAGCGGGGGTGATTGTCCTTCTTAAAAAAAATATCCCATATAAAATGGAGTCCTATTCGACGGATTCTGAGGGGAGGATCATTCAGGTTGCGTTGAGCTCCACTGCAGGGACCATCAGTATCTACAATATCTATGGCCCCAATGAGAGACCTGGAAATTTCTTTAAGGATCTCACAACTAGAGTATTATCTGACACTACCAGTGACAAAATCATAGCGGGAGATATGAATGTAGTCATGCATGGGGAGGAAGATAGGAGGTCTAATAGAACGCCGGCTCCACCCACCCAACGTAATGTAGATATCTTACAGGATTTCGTGGAATCAACAGGTCTAGTCGATTCCTGGAGACAATTGAACCCAGAAGGTAGGGACTATACACATTACTCACACTCTCACCTATCGTGGTCCCGAATAGACTATTTTCTGCTGTCACCGCTGCTGTTTCGCAGATGTCAAAAGTCAACCATAGAAGACATGGTGATATCAGACCATGCACCATTATCTTTGACATTACAGGACACCATTCCTAGGGGAGTTGACTTTATATGGCGCTTTCCATCTGACCTCTATAACCAGGAGGAGTTCCACAAATATGTAGGGGGATGGTGGGATGAATATTTTGCGGACAATAACGTACCAGACAATGCCCAACTGACATGGGACGCAGGCAAGGCAGTCCTTAGAGGGAAACTGATAGCGCACATGAGACGCTTGAAAAAGTCAGCAGACGCGCAATTAGCCACCCATAGTAGATCTTTGAAGGAGGCCTATACCGCCTTCACAAGATGTCCATCTGCTAAAACAGAAGCTTTGTGGCGGCAAACCAAGCAGGAATATGAAGCATTGTTACTGAAAAGGGAATTATTTTTCAAGTCACAAGCAGAGGCCCGTTTGTATACCTTAGGCAACAAAGCCGGAAGATTGCTGGCGAAATTGGCAAAAGGCCACAATCCTCCCCTATCCTCGCCTTGCGCGACGCCAAGGGCTCCCCGACCAATGACCCTAAAAAAATGGTAGAGATATTGATGACCTTCTATAAAGACTTATATAAGAAGGATCAGGAGGATGAGGAGATAGCCTCCGATTGGTTGGCATCAGTCAACATGCCTAGGCTGTCAGAGGAGGATCTCACTACGCTTAACGCCCCAATAACCCCCGCAGAAATTCAGAAAACGATCTCCAAGCTATCCTTAGGAAAAGCCCCTGGTCCAGATGGATACCCTAGCGAATTTTATAAAATCTTAGGACCAAGAGTTGCCCCTCTCCTTGCATCGATATACAATAATTATCTGACGGGTTCTGACATACCGACCTTGATTAACACAGCATACATAAAGGTAATCCCGAAACCGGGCAGAGACCCGCTTCTGACTTCCTCCTACAGACCAATATCTCTGATTAATACGGATCTCAAAATAATGTCAAAGATAATGGCTGATAGACTGGCCATGATACTACCCAAACTGATCTCACCCTCCCAGGTGGGTTTTGTGCAGGGGAGGTCAGCAACCACCAATATAAGATGTGTACTGACGGTGCTTGATGAGATTAAGATGCGACCCTCGCTGCATTCATCCCCAGCCCTACTAGCCATTGATGCAGAAAAGGCTTTTGATAATGTGGGCTGGGGATGGATGCACAGAGTTTTAGATAAAATTGGTATGCATGGAGCTTTCACTACATACATTAGGGCTCTTTATACTGATCCACAAGCTAGAATCAGCACTCCGGGATACCTCTCACCGGCTTTCTCCCTATGTAAGGGCACACGACAGGGGTGCCCGCTCTCGCCCCTACTTTTTAACCTAACCCTTGAACCCCTATCTAGGTTTCTTTCAGAAACCACTGACTTTGCAGGGATCAAAATTGGAAAGCGAGAGATAAAACATACCCTCTTTGCGGATGATCTCCTACTTTTCTTAGAACAGCCACACAAGGATATGCCCGTACTATTTCAACATTTAGAGAGATTTGGAAAGGCGTCAGGCTACAAAATAAATATCACTAAAAGTGAGATTCTATATTTAAAATCCGACCATAAAACCAGCAATCCTGACACTCGTCTGGTCCCAGTCAAAGTGGCAAAATCCCATATCAAATATCTAGGCATATTTATTGGGCGCACCCCAGAGTCCATCTATAACCTGAATTATACACCGTTGATACAGAAAATCCTACGGGAACTCGATAAATGGCTTAACCTGCCACTCTCACTTATGGGGAGATGTCACTTATTGAAGATGTGCAGTTTCGCAAAACTGCTCTATCCATTACAGACCATACCACTCCTGCTCAAACACACCGACATTCACACGTTGGAGGTAGCTTTCCGATATTTTATCTGGAGAGGAAAGCGTCCCAGAATAGGAACATATAAGTTGCAAGCAGCTACTGCCAGGGGTGGAATCAATTTTCCAAATATTAGGAGATATAATTTAGCTAGTAATATGCGTCATTGTATAGACTGGCTGCACCATACTAGCCATTACTCAAATTTCCAGATGGAAGCTCAATTGGCTTACCCCCATTCGTTGGCAGGGCTTCTACATACGGCATATGCAGGTATTCCCAAACTCTTAAAAAGCAGCCTTATCATTAGAGATACAGTGGCAACATGGAAGGCAGTTAGGAAGTTGTATGGTCTACCCTTTTTATTGTCCAAACACATGCCACTATGGGGACACCCTGAGTTCCAAGCCGGAAAGCACAATAAACAGTTTGAGGACTGGAAATTCAAGGGAATTAATACAGTGGGAGATATGTGGGATGCAGAAAGCGGTTCATACTTAGCATTTCCCAAATTTCGCCAGAAATACAATCTGTCCACTAATCACTTTCTAGCCTTTTGGCAGATACGTAACTTTCTACAGGGAAGATTGAGAGATCTTTCCCGTGAGTTCCCTGGAAATGATTTTGATGCTCTGATACGAGCAATGGCTGTGCCTGTGTCGCTGTCAGATATTTCTGCGAGGATACATTCATGGCAGGCTGATAACAAGCCCCTGAATGCTTTTAAAATCTGGGACAAGGAACTGCAATCCCAATCCCTACAGAACACGATATTGCACGGTTGGGAAGCACTCAAAAAGGCATGTATAAATGAGACCTGGCGGGAGACCCAATACAAAATTATGCATAGGGCCATCTATGGGTTCTACAACACCCAATCTCTCACCTCTCTAGGACGGATAACACACTGCCCTAAATGTTCACAGCCAGACACTAACCTATACCATGGATTATGGAGCTGCCCTAAATTACAAGCCTACTGGGACAGCTTTATGCGATGGGCTAGTGATTTAATGCAAAACAGTATCAATATTACAAGAGACCTGATATTATTCCACTCTCAGACACCTAGCTCATCACTACCAGCGGCTATACATATTGGTATCTTAGCAGCAAAAAGGGCTCTGTTGAAAAAATGGCTAAATCCTGGGTTACCAACACGGTCGGAAATAATACAACAAATTAAGTGGTGTATGAGAATGGAATTCATAACAGCTGACCATGCCAAAGAGACAAGGATAAAGGGATTGATGCATAAATGGCGGTCCTTTATAGTGAAGGAGCTAGAGACGGAAGAAATCAAGGCATTGATGGGACCCTTTATGGACACAACTTGGTATATGACGGAACAACTGAAAGGTACACTAGGTAGGCTAGATCTGACTGTAAAATCTAGGTGAGGACCGCAAGTAGCCCTGAGAGAGATATTGAGATAGGATACATCATAAGAGGTTTCGTAGTAAGTATGTTCATAAGTTAGGAGGAGCTGGCACGGGGTTTAGTTATGGGAGGGGGGAGGGGAACTTGTTCTTTTTTCTGTACCACAAGACTGTAAAATTGGTTCATACTCTGTAAATCATGTTTCAGTACCTGTACACTGTATTGTATGAAAATGAAAAATATAATAAACATTTATGTTTAAAAAAAAAAAAAAACATCCAAAGTTGGAATGCCTTCTTGACCTTTGCTATTGAACACTCTCAAAATCCTCCAGAATTACCTGTCATTCTGGACTTTTTGCAAGCAGATTTAAAGGGGTATTCAAATCTTGTGAATCAGTTGTAATTAAATCCCAAATGGCATAAATAATAACTTACTAAATATGTTACATTTTCCATCTTCAGTCCTTTTTCAGATATCTGGACGTCATTTTTTGTGTGTTTACACTTGGTAGCCTATGGTTATGGCCACCACTGCAGTTGCACAGTTTCTATCAGCTGTCCTGTTTTTCATTGGTGGCCTGGACCTTGGGAGCGTGCACGTCAGAGCTTTCTGCACGGTCACCTCTACTCAGTTGCATAGATGTCTATGGAAGACTTCAAGGCATGCACAGTAGCCCTGAAGCTATTCCATAGAGAGAGTTATAAATCTGACTGCTGCACCATCCTCTACTGATCAAAGAGCACGTAACTGCCGAGATCTAGGGTCTTGCAGTGAGCTGTCTCTAAACTACTGTGATCACTATATGTAAATAGAGATTTAAGTGCAGAGATAACAGTGTTTAGTTTAGAGACAGCTCTGTCTCAGCAGCACCCCTGCAGGGACAGAACAATGTACGGTAACTGTGGGATCATGACAGCCATGCTTAACAGCGCTGACTTTCACGATCCACAGCCTGCCATACTAGTCTTGTTTTAACACATGCTGCTACACTACCAGAAGCGGGGGTGTGCACATTCTGCTAGCTAAACTGTCTGTGTAGCAGATTTGCTGAGCTGCAACCTTGGCAAATCCTTTGACTTCCTCAAACACTATAACTGGACATGCTATTTAATGACTTTTTTTTTTTATTCTGGCTGCAGGGTTCTCTCTGCAGTGGTCCCTCACTAACTTCGATTCCTCACTGTAAATCCTCCTGTAAAGGCTTTATTACACCAGCAGATTATCTGACCAATTTCTGTCCAATCAGACCAATAGTTGGTATGTAAACTTCCATCTGACCAATGATTGGTCAGAAAATCTGTCAAATAATTTGTTGCTGTAATACAGTCCTAAGTGCTGGTAGGAGGAGGTTTGTTACTGGTAATTTTATTTTTGCATAGTCTACCAAAAAAAAAAAAAAAAACACATGGATTGAGCATCTCTTGGTCTTCTCTGATAGTAAACTGAAGCAGGTAGGAGGGAGGAGGAGACCTTTTATTTTGGTCTTCTGAGTTGTTTTCTGTGCCTGGGGAGGCTGGTGACATCCTGTCAGTGCCATTTCATATGCAGTATTCATTTCATATGCAAGATTTATGTGGGATGACTAGTGGCAAGAACCAAATACTTGTGGTAAGTTTTCATCTACTGGCAAGCCAAATACACAGGGGAATTTATCATGAGGGTAATATTTGAAGTCAGTTTTCAGTCTGTGTTATAATTCTTTATACTAAATTTATCAAACTTTTCACTTTTTTAAATTTGTTCCAATGATAAATCTGGAGTGAAACTCATTAACATAGCCAACCACAGCCACTTTTTAAACCTGGACTGAGTGACATAAAAATACAAAAAGTTGCAATTTTTTATTCTTTTTTGTAAGTAATGCCAGAAAGTTGCAAAAACTCTATTTTGTGAATTTTTGAAGGCTGAATTCTGGAGTTCATGGCTTGACTCTTACATTAATTGGCTCTTCAAATCATGTTATTCTAAATGGCTTCTTGTGTGTACCAGACAAGATCCTCCTAAATCCTTGCAGGACATGCTTGAAACAGTGAAGCACTGACAGAATTAAGTTTTTTTGATCATTAACAGAATTCATTGTACTGACAAAATTGTAGATTAAAGAAACCGCATTAACAGTATAGCATGCGTCCAGAGTGATGTCCACCCAACTCAAGTTTTCCTTAAAGGGCTATTCCCATCTTGGACAATGGGGGCATATCGCTAGGATATGCCCCCATTGTCCTATAGGTGCGGGGTCCCAGGATATGCCCCCATTGTCCTATAGGTGGGGCTGCCGAAAATTGCCGAGCCGCTGCTCGGCTATTTTCGGCGGCCCCATACAAATGAATGGAGGGTGGCCGTGCATGCGCAGTGCGCCCTCCTTCACTTTTGGGGCCCCGTTTTCGATATAGGTGCGGGTCCCAGCGGTGGGACCCGCACCTATAGGACAATGGGGACATATCCTAGTGATATGCCCCCATTGTCCAAGATGGGAATAACCCTTTAAGTTTCACTTTCTTATCTCCCACTTTTGCCACAGTAGATTAAAAGCAATTTAAATAAAATACATAAAACACTTTTTACAATAAAAACATACACCCATCATATACAAACCAATTTAGTATATCCTTCCTGCATTATATTTTCTACGTTTATATTTATCTAATAAAGCAAAAACTTTCTCACATTCAAATTTATAATTTTACAATACATTTTTATTCAATCATTCAAAATAATATGATGCCTTAAATAGAATCACTTCTCCTTTTTTATTGCTCTCTAACATGTGTATGTGTTTGGTCCTTTGTTTTTTGTTTCAAGGACTCTGTCATCTAGACCCTCCAATAGACAGTTCTGATGATAACTAGGGATTCCTTTCAATACCCCTGTGGTCCATGTGACCTCCATTCTGTAGACAGCATTCAGAGAAAAGTGTAAACTTGACTTTTGAAATGACTTTACAATTTTGCCCAAGCTAAAACCAAGCTCAGGCAGCAGGGTGAGAGTGTTTTAACCCTTCATATGTCTGGATTGGTAGCAGATAGAAATATGGTTCTAGTATGTTTGAAAGCTGAAATCCCCACTACATTGGGGGTTATAGCTGTTAAATCAGGTGGGGAATGATAGCACATGAAAGCAGGTTTAGTTGCTTTCAATCCTGACCCGATTTTTAACAGTTATATTTCCCAATATAGGGATATAATGCCAGAACCATAGAAAATAAGGGAAGAAGGGAAGAAAATATAAAAAAAATATATAAATTTGGCAACATCATAATTGTAGTGTCCCACAGAAGAAAGTTATCATATTATTTACACCACAAAGTGAACACCGTAAATATGCATTCCACAAAATAATGTTAAAATTGTCCCCCCCCAAAAAAACACAATTTATTTACAGCATATGATCCCCAAATTTACGATTCGTAGATCTTATACAACTGAATGAAAGGTTGCTGGTCCTTAATGGGGTTCTGTGGGAATGATTTCAGATGACCACCAGCAACCTGTCCTGGAATGTCAGTAGGGCTGATTGTCACCACCTGCAGAGCTGCCTAGGGGGATGAGGGGGCAGGGCCTCACTATACAGAAGAAAAAAAACAATGTGGATAAATAGAACTGTAAAGAAAGCAATAAATGACAAAAAGGAAGCATTTAAATCACTAAAACAGGAGGGGAACGAGGAAAAAAATAGAATATGTAAAAGACAAATAAAAACAGCCAAACTAGAGACCGAGAGATTAATCGCCAAAGGGAGTAAAACTAACCCTAAAATAGAATTTTGCCACTAGTAGGAGCTTTAGGTTACTAGCACTTAGGCTTCATTCACACGACCGTATTTTGTTTCCGTGTCCGTTCCGTTTTTTTTGCGGACCGTATGTGGAACCATTCATTTCAATGGGTCCGCAAAAAAAACGGAAGGTACTCCGTTTGCATTCCGTTTCCGTATGTCCGCATTTCCGTTCCGCAAAAAAGATAGAACATGTCCTATTCTTGTCCGTTGTGCTGACAAGGATAGGCATTGTTACAATGGATCCGCAAAAAAAACGGACACGGATGCCATACGGAACGTCATCCGTTTTTTTTGCGGATCCGCAATTTGCGGACCGCAAAACACATACGGTCGTGTGAATGAAGCCTTAAGATGGGAAGCCAAGGGAACATATAGCAATATCCTATGTCAAGCTTGCCTTTACTTAGATTTGCATACCTAATATGTCTAATAAAATGAGCTGGAAGATGAAGAGCTTTGACTTGAGTTGAACAAAGCAGCATTAGTAAACCTGTTGTGAAGTCCTTTTGCTGCAAATAGTCCCATCATTGTATCATGTTTGTGTGCATAGTAGTAACCGTTCTGTTTTCGCCTGTAATCCTTGTGTTCAAAGATGCTGGGTTTTATTAAAGATTTATTTTATCTTCTATATTGTCATTTATCTAACATTCTTCTAAGTGTGACATTCTCTGTTTGCAGGGAGCTTTTCCATACATACTGGATTACATCATGTATATTCTATGGGCTCTCCTTTTCTCTCTCCTTGCGGTCTTGCTAGTTCGAAACTTTGCTCCATATGCCTGTGGTTCAGGTATCCCTGAGGTAAGAAGTTATATTACATTCATTGTATGACATGATTCAGTTTACACAATGATTACAGGTGTCATTGGTACTTTTAGTCTGTATTAAAGGGGTTGTCCGAGTTAAATTTATTGTTCTTCATTGTTTACACGCTAGCCTGAGGATAGGTCATCAATAAATTTAACTTGGAGAACGCCTTTAATGGATTTTGTTAGTACACTTTTTACTGTTCATTCATCATGTTTTTACAATAGGAATTTTAGGCTGATACCACTAACGTGTCCATCTTGGATTATTTATGGATTGATAGAATTTACTTACCATTTGAGTGGCTTTGTAAATATATTGCTTTACTTGTGCAGAAGCAGTCTGTATTACAGTTCCAGAGCTCCATTCAAACCTCTTCTGCTTGAAAACCATTAAAGGGGTATTCTCATCTTGCTATTTCAGCCTTACCAGCAGCCAGCTCTGCAGTTCACTTCCTGGTTTCCTGCTTCTAAGGCTGGGCGGGCTTAGGCAGTTTGAGTGAAGGGCTGCCACGCCTCCTTATGACATCACACTGAGAGCTCAGTCCTTGCATGCTCGTTCATGTGGATAGTATGAGTCATCAGCCTGCAGTATCTGTGAAGCATATTCTATCTGCTGTGGAATCCTCACTCAGAGCCAAAGTGAGCTAAGCAGACAGTAACAAGTGGCTCTCTTGCATTCTAATATAGTTTTACACACAAAACATGTTTTATCTTTTACAAGCCCATTCTTACCATAAAAACAATAATTTACTATTGTACATTGTCCCCATAGCATGTTAGCGAGTAACCTAATTATCTGTGCTATACAGCTCTGCTACATCTATCTTTCTCTCTCACACTGTGGATGAACCGCTACCTATACAGCTCCGCTACATATGTCTTCACCTCCCCCAATAGCTAAGCAACTTCTAACTCAGCTTTGCTACATCTGTTTTTCCCTCTCACACTGTGACTGAACTGCTACCCATACAGCTCTGCTACATCTGTCTTTTTCTCTCACACTGTGCCTGAACTGCTACCCATACAGCTCTGCTACATCTGTCTTTCTCTCACACTGTGGATGAACCGCTACATATACAGCTCTGCTACATCTGTCTTCACCTCCCCCAATAGCTAAGCAACTTCTAACTCAGCTCTGCTACATCTGTCTTTCCCTCTCACACTGTGACTGAACCGCTACCCATACAGCTCTGCTACATCTGTCTTTCTGTCTCACACTGTGCCTGAACCGCTAACCATACAGCTCTGCTACATCTGTCTTTCTCTCTCACACTGTGCCTGAACTGCTACACATACAGCTCTGCTACATCTGTCTTTCTCTCTCACACTGTGCCTGAACCGCTACCCAGGGCCGGGACTAGGGGTAGGCGGGGGAGGCGACCGCCTAGGGCGCCATCTGGAGGGGGGGCGCAGCCAGGGCCGGATTATAATTGGAGCATCTGGAGCTACTGCTCCAGGCCCCGGCTCCAAAGATTTCATGGGGGGCCCCGCGCCCCCCTCAGATCAGCCCACCCAGCCACTTTAAAAAAGCATACTTACCTGTTCTGCGCTGCCGCTGCCATCAGGTTCCGCACTCCACTGTCTTCCCTGCCGGCGCGCACTATGACCTGACGCAGCACAAGACGCTGGTCTGAGGGGGGGCTCAAGACGCTGGTCTGAGGGGGGCACAAGACGCTGGTCTGAGGGGGGCACAAGACGCTGGTCTGAGGTCTGATGGGGGCACAAGACGCTGACCTGAGGTCTGATGGGGGCACATTGTGTTGATCTGAGGTCTGATGGGGGCACATTGTGTTGATCTGAGGTCTGATGGGGGCACAAGACGCTGACCTGAGGTTTATTATCTCTGTACTGTGACATCACTGTATTTATTATCCTTGTTCGGTGACATCACTTTGTTTATTATCCCTGTTCGGTGACATCACTTTGTTTATTATCCCTGTTCGGTGACATCACTGTGTTTATTATCCCTGTTCGGTGACATCACTGTGTTTATTATCCCTGTTCGGTGACATCACTGTGTTTATTATACCTGTACTGTGACATCACTGTGTTTGTTATCCCTGTACTGTGACATCACTGTGTTTATTATCCCTGTACAGTGACATCACTGTGTGTATTATCCCAGTGCAGGAAGAGGTAAGTGGTCTGTGTTTGTGTGTTTGTTTTCTATTTTTCAGGGTCGTGAATGCAGAGGACTACGTCGGATTCGGTGGACTACGTTGGACCAGCTTTTTTTTTTCTTTTTTTTTTTTTAATAAAATGGTCAAACAGGGGTCTGGGGGAGTGTTTATTTCAATAAAATGTTTTATACTTGTGTGTGTGTATTTTTTTTTTACAATACTACAGTTTTAGTAATTACGGCTATCTACAGACGGCCCTGATTACTAATACTGGGCTTAGTGCTGGCTGGTATGTCCAGCACTAACCCCAACATCTATTACCTCGGCACCCACCGCCACCAGAGGTGCCGGGAAGAGCCGGGTCCCCGCAGGACCGGACCTTCTAAATTGAGGGTCTGGCTCTGGGGCGGCTGCAGGCTGGTACCATTAGGCTGGGAAGGGCCAATAACCGTGTCCCTTCCCACCCTGGTAGTGCCAGGCTGCCGCTGCTGGTTGTATCTGGCTGGCGAAGTAAAAAAGGGGGGACCCCCATGCCATTTTTTTAAATTATTTAATTATTTTTGGGAAAAAAATGGCGTGGGGTCCCCCCCTTTTTTCCTTCTCCAGCCAGATACAACCAGCAGCGGCAGCCTGGCACTACCAGGGTGGGAAGGGACACGGTTACTGGCCCTTCCCAGCCTAATGGTACCAGCCTGCAGCCGCTCCAGAGCCAGACCCTCAATTTAGAAGGTCCGGTCCTGCGGGTACCCGGCTCTTCCCGGCACCTCTGGTGGCGGTGGGTGCCGAGGTAATAGATGTTGGGGTTAGTGCTGGCCTGCCATACCGGCAAGCACTAAGCCCAATATTAGTAATCAGGGCCGTCTGTAGATAGCCCTAATTACTAAAACTGTAGTATTGTAAAAAAAATACACACACACACACAAGTATAAAACATTTTATTGAAATAAACACTCCCCCAGACCCCTGTTTGACCATTTTATTAAAAAAAAAAAAAAAAGCTGGTCCGACGTAGTCCACCGAATCCGACGTAGTCCTCTGCATTCACGACCCTGAAAAATAGAAAACAAACACACAAACACAGACCACTTACCTCCTCAGGCTTCTACTTTGTAGTGATTCCTTCCGTCCAGCAGCTCGCTCAACACTAATAATAAACACAGTGATGTCACCGTACAGGGATAATAAATACAGTGATGTCACTTTAAACGTCTTTTATCTTCCCCCTAGTGTCCCATATATCAATTTAAAAAACAATTTAAAAAAAAAACAGTGCTCCTCAAAATAAAAATGTATATATGTCCCCCCCCTAAAACCCCCGCCCCAGGTCTCACTAAGCCACACCCCCAACCCTGTCAGGCCACACCCCCTTTCACTCCGCAGCCAACAGAGATTGAAAAAATAAAGGTAAAAATCAACTTCTGTCAGCTGCAGGGATGGGTGGGAGGTTGACTTTCTTTCTGCAACAACACACACAAACATTAAATAAAATAGATTAAATCCACCCATGCGAAGCGTCTTGCTAATCCACGCCCCCGACTCTGTCAGGTCACGCCCCCACCCACTCCGCAGCCAACGGGAATTGAAAAAATGAAGGTAAAAATAAACTTCTGTTTGCTGCAGGGGTGGGAGGGTGAATTTCTCTCTGCAACGACACACAAAAATTTTAGATGAAATAGACTAATTATAGACTACAACCGTTCGAAGCCTTTTGCTAAGCCACGCCCCGTCTGTCAGGCCACGCCCCCTCTCACTCCGCAGCCATTCTGCAACGACACACAGAAACATTAAATGAAATAGATTAAATGCACCTATGCGAAGCGCTTTGCTAAGCCACGCCCCGATTCTGTAAGGCCACGCCCCCTCCCACTCCGCAGCCAACAGGGATTGAAAAAATAAAGGTAAAAATCAACTTCTGTCAGCTGCAGGGATGGGTGGGAGGTTGACTTTCTTTCTGCAACGACACACAGAAACATTAAATGAAATAGATTAAATACACCCATGTGAAGCGTCTTGCTAATCCACGCCCCCGACTCTGTCAGGTTACGCCCCCTCCCACTCCGCAGCCAATGGGGATTGAAAAAATAAAGGTAAAAATAAACTTCTGTTTGCTGCAGGGGTGGGAGGGTGAATTTCTCTCTGCAACGACACACAAAAATTTTAGATAAAATAGACTAATTATAGACTACAACTGTTCGAATCGTCTTGCTAAGTCACGCCCCCAACTCTGTCAGACCACGCCCCCTCTCACTCCGCAGCCATTCTGCAACGACACACAGAAACATTAAATGAAATAGATTAAATCACTTATGCGAAGCGCTTTAAGCCACGCCCCCAACTGTGTCAGGTCACGCCCCCTCCTACTCCGCAGCCAACAGGGATTGAAAGAATGAAGGGAAAAATAAACTTCTGTCAGCTGCAGGGGTGGGAGGGTGAATTTCTCTCTGCAATGACACAGAAAATTTTAGATGAAATAGACTAATTTCAGACTACAACCGTTCGAAGCATCTTGATAATCCACACCCCCAACTCTGCCAGGCCACGCCCCCTCCCACTCCGTAGGCAACGGGGATTGAAAAAAATCAGCTGCAGGGGTGGGAGGGAGGGTGAATTTCTCTCTGCAATGACACACAAAAATCGTAGATGAAATTGACTAATTTTAGACTACGACCATTCAGTACTAATAAAAGATGTTATTTTCCACTGCAACCCATTGCGGGTCCCCATAAATTACCATGTCATCGACCTGTAATTCATGCCACTCTGACCCCCGCCCCAGATCTCGCGAAACCACGCTCCGACTCTGTCAGGCCACGCCCCCTCCCACTCCGCAGCCAACGGGGATTGAAAAAATGAAGGTAAAAATCAACTTCTGTCAGCTGCAGGGGTGGGAGGGAAGTTGGATTTCTTTCTGCTACAACATACAGAAACATTAAATGAAAGATTAAATATACCCGTGCAAAGCAATGTTTTCTTCCACTGTTACCCATGGCGTGTCCTCATAAATTACCATGGCATCGACCTGTAATTCTGGCCACCATCAAAAGAAGGACTTAAAACCCTGCCCTAGGTCTTTCAATGTCACGCCCCCGACTCAGTCAGGCCATGACCCCTCCCACTCCGCAGCCAATGGAGATTGAACAATTGAAGGTAAAAATCAACATCTGTCAGCTGCAGGGATGGGAGGAGGATGACTTTCTCTCTGCAACGACACACAGAAACATTAAATGAAATAGATTAAATATACCCGCGCAAAGTAATGTTTTCTTCCACTGCTACCCATTGTGTTTCTTCAAATTACCATGGCATTAACCTATAATTCAGGCCACCCTGAAATGAAGGACCTAACCCCCGCCCCTCCCCCCCCCCCCCCCCCCCGTGTCCCATTAAACCACACCCCCTCCCACTCCGCAGCCAATAGGGATTGAAAAAATGAAGGTAAAAATCACCTCCTGTCAGCTGCATTGACTTTCTCTCTGCAACGACACACAGAAACATTAAATAAATAGATGAAATATACCCAGGCGAAGCCGGGTCTTTCTGCTAGTATATATATATATATATATATATATATATATATATATATATATATATATATATATATGTCCCCCCTCAATCTTCCTCCACATTTTTATGGCCCCCACCACACCCAGTGTCCCCTAGTGTCCCCAAAATCAGTGTATATAAAAAATTTTAAAAAATCTGATACTCAATTGTTCCCCCTCAATCTTCCTCCACATTGTTCCCCCACCGCCCCCAGTGCCCACATCGTTGGTAAGTATAGTGGGTTTGTTTTTTTTTTTTTTTTTTTTTATACTTACCTCTGTAGATGCAGGTGTCTCCGGCTCGCGATTCTCTTCTCTGCCCGCATCTGATACAGAGCAATCGCTGCTCTGTATCAGACATAGCGGAGAAGCCGGAGGCAGCGGCTGCCCGCATCTGATACAGAGCAAGCGCTGCTCTGTATCAGACAGCCGGGAATGGAGCGTGCATGTGCGCATGCGCGGCGACATGTGCGCTCCGGATACAAGCAGCGGCTGCCTGGGTGAAAAAGGACTCCTTCTGCGCAAGCGCGGCCCGCGGCAATTATGTGTAAAAGCGGGCCGTAACCAAGGGGAACCACAACTAAACAAGGGGGTAAGAAAATTGGATTTTATGGATATGGTGGATATATGTGTAATTACATCTAACTACAAAAAGTACCATGGCCACCAGTATTACGTTTTAAACATTGATCCTTGAGATGGGAATACCCCTTTAACATGCTTTCTAATACTGTGCATTGCTTTTTGTAAGGAATAAACGTTCTAGAATGCAAATCTTCAGTACAGGTTCTATGCAGAGTCAGCCAGGTATAACAGCAAACTTTCACTATTTTTAAATTATCAAATGATGTTCAGATATAGGTACTGTATATGTTTTTATTTTATTTTTAAACTGACAAATCACCTTTCTTCTTCACACAGCCATAGATAGTGATAATACAGTTTTCAGACTACCACTTACTACATACAGTGGGTTTCCTTTTGTTCATTGGTCTTGTATTTTAAGTACCACATTTTTGTATCCAATGAAAGTGCAAACTTATATGATAACTTTCCCACAGAGTTTGCAAAATGTTTTTATTACCTATTTCCAACCTTATCAAGGGGGAAAATGATGTGCAACAATGGAGTTGTTTTAAAATGACAGTACATGGAAGAGAAAAAATGGTTGCATGAATAAGACCTTAAAATCCATATACATCTGTAGCTTCAAGAACTGATTAAAATATTACTTTTTTCTTCTGATTTTGTTCCCTGGTAAGAATTTGGGCATCCATTATATGCTGATCATGTCTCCGACATGTTGGCCTCCTTCAAACATACTGCTTTTTTAGTGTTTTTGTTTCGTATAAACATGCTTTTGTGCTCTTTAAGTCCTATATAGAAGCCTGTGAGAAAAATGCCAGAAAATTGCCATACCCAGAGTGTTATGAAAAAGCCACAAACCACAAAAACGCTTTACATGTAGATTGTTCAGTAAGTTGCCTTGAACGTTAAAGTAACGCCTGGCCAACGCAAAAAAAAATTGACAAAAAAATGCTGTTAAAAAAAACGCCAGTGAAAACACCACAAAAGACTTCAAAGCAACCTTATACTGGAGGATAAATCAATAGATATGGGTGTAGGAGAAATCTGGAGTTACTGCACTGAATGCAAGGAAAAAGGAGCATTAAAGGGGTTTTCTAAGACTTTGATAATGATGACCTTAACCCTGAATAATTCATCAGCATCTGATCAGTGGGGGTCCAACACCCGCAACCCCTGCCAATCAGCTGTTCGAGAAGGCATCGGCATTCGCCGCGACCTTCTACCTCCTCCCTAACCTAATTGCCGGCCATTTGATAGCGGTTGTACCTGGTTCGCAGATCAGCCTCATTCACTTCGCTGGATCGAGGCAATGTGACCGATAAATGTAACGTTACGTGGCCTAAGGAAAGCTGTGAGAAGGCCACGGCACTACTGCTGATCAGTGGGGATCCCAGGTGTCAGACCCCTACTGAACAGATACTGTTTGTCTATATAGAGGGTAGTCTCGGAAAGCCCTTTTAACATGTGGAGACATCTTCGTATATCAGTGCTGCTCTTAGTGTTTTTCTGCAGATTAGTATCAAAAGGATAATTGAACTAGAAAATCCAATTAATATCCCTAAGGCTCCATTCACGCGCCCTGATAATGTGTCCGCATCCATTCCGCAATTTTGCGGAACGGTTGCGGACCCATTCATTTTCAATGGGTCCGCAAAAGATGCGGACAGCACACAGTGTGCCGCCCGCATCCGCACTTCCAGTCCACGGCCTGCAAAAAAATAGAACATGTCCTATTCTTGTCCGCATCCATGGACAAGAAAAGGCATTTCTATTATAGAGCCGGCCATGTGCAGTCTGCACGGTGTCCGTGTTTTGCAGATCCGCAATGACATACGGACGTGTGAATGAAGCCTAAGGGTATTTTTCTTTCCACTTTACGTTTCAGTTTTACGTTTACATTCAGTCATTTTTTGGGGGAACATTAAAATGTAACTGCTGTTTCATTTTTTTTATCTCCTAATGGTATAGTACACCCTGCTGTATAAATGCTTTTGTGCTTTAAAATGTGATCACTATGTTTTACCTGCTAATAACCCCCTCAGATGCATTCTACTTTCCCATTCAGCTGCTTTCTTCTCAAGCTGTAACCATGTGCAGCCCGTCTTCTCTATCTTATAACAAGAGACGGATCAGCACTGGGGCGAGGAGCTCAGCCCTGAGTGACTGGTGCTGGGTTGAGGCAGAAAGTGGAGGGGGGAGGGCTGCTTTACAGGCTGATATCTCCTGAATGGTACCAGCTAGAAACATGCAACTTGGCTTGTTTGAAAGATGACAGTCCAGGCTTTAATTTAATTTAAGACCAGAATGAGAGCTCTAGTCCAAGCAACAGAGGAGAAATCACTGTTAGAAAACGAGTTGGGAATAAATGTGAGTAAAATCTGCTTATACTTTCATTTTCAGCTTCATTCACAGCATCCCGATTTCTATGAGCGATATCTCCCCTTGTAGTTAACAGATTTATGTCATTTTGGTGTTGTCTTAAAGCCTGAAATCAGCTTTAAGACAATACAAAGCCCATATTTCTAGCTGATACCAAACCAGAGATATGAGCAGCTAAAGCAGCCCCCCTTGTCAGTGTGGAAGATATTGAGGGACAAGTGACTATTAAGAGGTTAATACAAATGCTTACTGACTGTGAGCATACACACTGCTCTGGGGGTAGAGGGGATGTTATCTTTATTCTGATTGGTCCTTCTAGTTCATGTGAGGAGAGCAAAGGCTTATGGGAAGTGAGGGAAATACAGGATGGCCTCAAGGGCAGGGCAAACCTCACCACAGGAAGTGCAGCAGAAGCCATTTTAGGAAGATCCTGAAATAGAGGCACAGAGAAATATGGTTGCTAAGGGCTGAATACAGACATCAGAAAGGTAAACTTAGAGGACCTTTCATCACTTTTTGAAATACAAACTAAAGGATCTACCTTAAAGGGCGGCCCCCACTGATGCCCTCTCTGTTTTTTTTTTTTCCAAAAGAGCCCCCCGTTCGTCCACAGGACCCCCCGTTGTATGTGGCGCGGATTATGTTAATTATTAGTATCGGAACAGGGAGGAGGAGACTCCCTGTTCCTCAGTGGGCGTTTCCTTCTCCCTGGCTTTGAGCGCGATCCAATCAGAGTGGACCGCTCACAGCCGGGGAGAACGAGCTCAAGTTCTTGCGTGCTTCTGGAGCGGGAATCTCGCGAGAACTTGAGCTCCTTCTCCCCGGCTGTGAGCGGTCCGCTCTGATTGGATCGCACTCAAAGCCAGGGAGAAGGAAACGCCCACTGAGGAACAGGGAGTCTCCTCCTCCCTGTTCCGATACTAATAATTAACATAATCCGCGCCACATACAACGGGGGGTCCTGTGGACGAACGGGGGGCTCTTTTGGAAAAAAAAAACAGAGAGGGCATCAGTGGGGGCTGCCCTATAAGGTAGATCCTTTAGTTTGTATTTCAAAAAGTGATAAAAGGTCCTCTTTAACTGAAAAATACAGCTTCATGAATATCTGCCCTTCAGCATCACATACGTTAGGAATTTCATTTTTGGTACTGAAACGGCAGTTATGCTTTAAAGCCAGTATGCCCTTTTACATCTCCCAAATGGTTTTCCACTGTTTGATTGGTAAATGCTCCTCTGCAGTTTTACATGCCCTGCTGTCACATTGCCATAGAACCAGTTTTCAGAACTGTTGGATGTTTGAAGAAGAGCTTTGTTGGGGTCATATTGCTTGTTACCCAGAGGAACTGCACAACGTGAAAGAAGAAGGCAGCTTAATGGCTTACATTCACAGAGTGCTGTATTTTAGGAGTGTAAGCATAATAAGATACATGTAGTGACTCTTGGAACAAGGCATTTGCATTGTTTAGAAAGTGTTATACAGCGTGTGTCATCAAACGTGATTATTCCATTGTGACCCATCTGATGTTCTTCTTAAGATTAAAACCATACTGAGTGGATTTATTATTCGTGGATATCTGGGAAAGTGGACGCTGATTATCAAGACTATGACACTGGTACTGGCTGTCTCTTCTGGTCTCAGCTTAGGAAAAGAGGGACCCTTGATTCACGTGGCATGCTGTTGTGGTAATATTTTGTGCCATCTCTTCACCAAGTATCGTAAAAATGAAGCCAAGAGAAGAGAGGTAAGGATATGTTAATTTTGATTTCCTCTGCTATAAATCATTTGCTAGTTGGTGTGATAAAACACAGTGGATTGAAGACAATTAGCAGAAGCTGATGAGTATTGTATCAAAAAATACATTATCTGTACATTAAGACACCCCAGTCCTTACACACCCCTTTCAGGAAGACGATTGCCAGGGGCGGGAAGTGTTCCTTCCCAGAAATCGCCTGCTCATTAGCAGAGTAGACCGCTGCTATTACATGCAGCGATCTCCTCTGCAGCATGAGGAGGAGCAATCACCATGCCATCGCTTGTCCCCATACTGCCTAGTGGTGTGCCGGCGTAATTCGATAGCACAATTTGCTGCCGGCAATCATGATTTTTTGTTTTTTTTTTCCACACACTGAAAGATCTAGATTGCCTGATGAACGAGCGTTTGCTTGTTCATCGGGCAATCAGCGTCAGTATTGCATTACAAGATGATCGCTAACGAGCGCTCATCAGGCAGAAAATCTGCCCGTGTAATATACCCTTTAGAGTTTAGTTGCATGTTACAGTCATGTTGTGGGGTTTGATTGCAATGTTTGAATTGACTCTGGATTTTACTACTGATAGCTTATCCTCAGGATGGACCACCATATCTGGTCAATGGGGGTCTGACACCCTACACTCCCACCAGTCAGCATTTTTGGGATATCTCTGGCATCGGAAGTAGGTGTCAAAATTCCACATCTCTCTCAATTGTAGCCATTCAGTCCTTTACTCAGTGGACTAAGTTGTGTACTTCCATCAGTGATGTGTTGGACCTTTGGTGGTCAGATATTGATGGCCTATCCTGAGAATAGGCCATCAGTAGAAAAATCATGGAATACTCCTTGAAGGCAAGTATAAAGGGATATTTATCATAACTGGTGTAAAGTAGAACTGTATTAGTTGCCCATAGCAACCAATCAGATTCCATGTTTTATTTTGTTAAGGAGCTGTGAAAAGGTGGAATCTGATTGGCTGCTATTGGCAGCTAAGCCAGTTCTACTTTACACCAGTTTTAATAAATCTCCCCCAAATGTTAGAGTTCACATCAGCGTTATGTTTTTCATATTTCTGTCCTGTCATGGGAACTGAAGAATAGAAAAAAATAAATACATATTTAGAGTATGAGCTGTGCTTAGTTTGTCAGTTCCAGCAGGTTTTGGTTATTTTATTTGAAAGGAGAAAAAGTATTTTGTAGTCAATGGATCCGTTTTTTGTTTTTTTCCAGTACAATGAAACAACCTGTTCTGAATTCAACTCTTTAGTATAGCTTGCATGATCCAGTTAATATTATGTGAGACGCTTGGTTAAGTAAGCAAGACATCCCATCAAATATTATATAGAAGACATAGCAAAACGATATCAATGTTTCTCAGTGTATGCATCTGGATATATTTCCGTCACTTGTGATGGTAGTATATGACGTTTCTTCCAGTGCTCAGCACTGTATATACTGGTTTGGTATGTACTGGTGACTTGCATTATTCCTCCCTATGTGCATAACCTTACATTAGTCAGTGTTAAACATCATCTGCCACTTCTCTGCCCAAGCCTCCAATCTATCCAGATCCATCTGTAGCAGTATACTGTCCTCTTCTGTGTTAATTACTTTACACAGTTTCGTGTCATCTGCAAAATGTGGTACCCCACTAGTGACCCAATCTGATTGTGTACCGTTAACCACCCTCTGTTTTCTATCACTGAGCCAGTTACTTAACCACATACAGACATTTTCTCCCAGTCCATGCATTCTCATTTTATATACTAACCTTTTATGTGGTACGTTATCAAATGCTTTGGAGCAGTCAAGATATATATGACATCAATAGATTGGCTGTGGTCAAGTCTAGAACTTACCTCCTCATAGAAACTGATTAAATTAGTTTGACATGAAGGACCCCTCATGAAGCCATGCTGATGGCGTTATTTGCTTATTTTCATTGAGGTGTTATAATACCTTCAAACAGTTTACCCACGACAGATGTTAAACTTACTGGCCTATAGTTTCCAGACTCTGTTTCTAGACACTTTTAATATTGGCCCCACATTTGCTATGCACCAATCCTGTGGAACACTCCCTGTCAGTATAGAGTCCTTAAATATTAGAAATAAGGATCTGGGTATTACATTAGTTAATTCTCTTAGGATATGGAGATGTATGCCATCTGGTTCCGGCAATTTGTTTATTTTAATCTTTTTAAGACACTGCTGTACTTTTTCCTGGGTTAGACAGAGCACTATTAATGGGAAATTTACTTTTACATTATGCATTTCATCTGACAGTTTATTTTTCTCAGTGAATACAGTGGAGAATAAAATATTTAATAGCTTTGCTTTCTCCTCATCGCTCTCTGCAACTCCCTTCTCATCACTCTGTAAAGGGCTGACACCTTCAGATTTATACTTTTTACCATTTATATAATTGAAGAACATTTTAGGGTTAGTTTTACTCTCTTTGGCAATGAATCTCTCTGTCTCCAGTTTGGCTGCTTTTGTCTTTTACATTTTTTCCGTCTGTTTTTTTCCTTATTGTTTTTCAATGCTTCCTCACTACCCTCCTGTTTTAGTGATTTAAATCCTTTCTTTTTGTCATTAATTTCTTCCTTTACATTTCTATTTATCCACATTGGTTTTTTTTCTTGTTCCTTACCCTTTTATTCCCATAAGATATGTACCTCTCACAATTAGAGTTTAGGATGCTTTTCAAAAAATCCCATTTTGTGGCTGCATGTGCTTAAAGGGGTATTCCCATCTTAGACAATGGGGGCATATCACTAGAATACGCCCCCATTGTCTGATAGGTGCGGGTCCCACCTCTGGGACCTGCACCTATATCGAGAGAGGATTGAGGAGTGCTGTGCCTGGAGGACCCCGGGAGCGCATCGCACATGCGCGGCCACCTCTGCCATTAATTTCTATGGATAACCAAATAGAAGCGAACATACATTCGTGCGATGGACGGCACTCACCAGGCTTGTTTATTGTGCAGAGTATATTTATTAAGTGATACTCACAAAATACAGGGCGAGGGGGCAAGCACCATAGTACACATGTAGAGGTCAGCGGTGACCGCCGTTTCGCGCTGCCTGCGCTTTCTCAAACCGCTACGTAACAACGTGAAGTACGCTGATCCCTCCTCTTATACAAAAATCTCAATGACAAAACCAATCACAGCATTTTACAAATGATTGAACTACACAAAATTATACATTTATAGCGATGCAAAAATATATACATTATAACAACTTAGTCTCCTATAAAAACACTTAAATCGTTGCGGTCATTAAGACCCAAAGCACCCATAGCTCCTGTTCGTATTATCCATTTCGCTTCTCTCTGTAAAAGATTGCGATGTCTATCTCCCCCCCCCTAGTCGGGGCTTTTACCACTTCAATCCCTGAGAATTGCAAGCACTTTGTGTTACCAGCATGTTCAGTGTTCACATGCTCTATCAACCGTGGGCAACCTTTTCCTGACGAGATAGATCCAATATGTTCCCTAATGCGTTCATGTAGGCAGCAAATTGTTTTCCCTATATAAAAGCGGCCGCATCGGCACAAGATCAAATATATCACATACTTCGTTTTACATGTTATAAAATCCTTTACTTTAAATTGAATGCCACCAAAATTCAGGTATTTAAATTGAGCATTATATTTGCAACAAGCACAGCTACCGCATTTGAAATTGCCTAATAGTGGTCCCCTAACCAAGTTCTCTTCTTTCTCTCTGTAAACTTACTCCTGACTAATTTGTCTTTTATGGTATGACACCTCCTAAAAGTAACTAGGGGCCTCTTTCCAGCTAGGTTACCCAGACTCTTATCCTTCTCTAAGATGGACCAATTATTCAAAATGGCTCTACGTATAATATCCGACATGGGACTGTATTTAAAGGAGAAGGTAAAGCGATTTTCCCTAGTAGCTACGGATCTTAATGGATCTTAAACCTTTCTTATTACCTCTCAACAGGTCTCGCTGGGAGGAGGTGGCAGCCTTTTCCATTGCCTCCTCCAAAAGATCTGTAGGATAACCCCTTCTCCTTAAACGGTTTTTCAATTCTAACGCCTGGGAATAAAATCCCTCCTCCGTACTATTGATCCTTCTTAGGCGTATAAATTGCTCATATGGAACTGATTTCTTCACACTATGTGGATGAAAGCTCTCGTAGTGCAGCAAGGAGTTGGTCGCGGTCGGCTTTCTGTATCCGGCCGTGACCAACTCATCGCCACGAACCATGACAGCTACATCAAGGAATTCCATCTCGTCTCTAGGAATGTATTTAACTATATACTTATCCAAAGTAGATTTAAAGCACTCCCATTTAGCATTAGTGTCATTATGTGACTATAGTTGCTCCCAGTCTGTGTCCTGAAGTGCAGCACTTAGCGCTGGGAAATTTGCCTTTTTAAAATTGTGTTTTTGCTCTAACGACCTGAGATTGTTTTCTACAGTTTAGTTGGAATATAATTATATTGTGGTCACTGTTACCAAGGTTCTCGTGGACAGTGACATTTCTCACAAGCTCTGCATTGTTAAAAATTACTAGATCCAGAAGAGCATCGCCTCTAGTAGGATCTTCTACAAACTGCCCATAAAATTATCCTGCAAAAAGCTGAGAATTTTTTTTTTTTTCTGTTTTGACTGATCAGAAGAGCGGAAAGCGATGTGAACTCATTCTTAGTAATGACAATTCAGTACATGACAATTAACGGTGTTCTTGTAAATTAGGTGCTATCTGCAGCTGCTGCCGCCGGGGTCTCTGTGGCTTTTGGTGCACCCATTGGAGGAGTCCTTTTCAGTCTGGAGGAGGTAACTTTGCATTCATACGTTTTTAATACATTATGGAGCACATCTATTAAGACCGGCATTTTAGACCCCAGTCTTAAAGGGGTATTCCGGTTACCATACATATAATTTATGTTTTAGACTAATTCATCATCAATAATTACCTAAAATAATATAAATTTCACATATTTACAGTCCAGTAGTTATAAAAGTATTTTTTTTTTCTCTGCTACCCACTGTGTTTCCTCATAAGTTACCATGGCGTCAACCTGTAGTTCTGAGCCTTTGCTAGGTCGACCATGCTCAGTGTGTTGCTGTCAGTTCTCTAGTTAAATGTCAGTGTGCTGTTGATTACTGAGTAGAGGGGGCCTGTCTGGACTGGAATATCAGGCAGCCAATCAATAAACCGCAACACTCATGAAAAAGCACAAACTCACAGCAGGAAAGCTAGGGATTGTGGGGATTGTAGTTTTGTGAGGGAAGATCAGGTGCAATGATGCACTCAATGTGTTGCAGGCGCACACAGGAGCGAGACAAATGGATTGCCAGGTAAAATGAAACTCTGGTTATATGTATGGGTTCTGGTTGGGTCACAGCTTGCAGCCTTAATGCAGTTTTTCAAAAATTAAGTTACTTTTCCGGAATACCCCTTTTATAAATCCCCATTGCTGGCGGAGGATCCGTCGAAGTTATGAAGAGACACAGGCCTCTCCATAACTTTGGCGCTTCCAGCCCCAGGTCTCACTGTAATCCTGCTGAGGTCAGTCTCTTTCTACCATGATATTGCTGCAGACAGGCAATTGACTTGATAAAGGAAGAAAAGGCCAGCTCACCCAATACAATAACTAGGTTTCACAACAAGGACTTGCATTTGTTAGACATAAATAAATTCTCGATAGTAGAAAAAATATGCATAAAATCCACTTTTTATTTAAAAAGGAAATATTATCTCCTTTGACAGATGACATTTATCTTTGCATCTCTGAGTAAATGTTAGTCAGTGTTGCTGGGAATTGAACAGGGGAGAATGAGACTCTCCCCTAAGGGGCCAACACCTTGAGGTTTATACTTTTTACCATTTATATAATTGAAGAACATTTTAGGGTTAGTTTTACTCTCTTTGGCAATCTCTCGGTCTCTAGTTTGGCTGCTTTTATTTGTCTTTTACATGTTCTATTTTTTTCTTTATAGTTTTTCAGTGCTTTCTCGCTCCCCTCCTGTTTTATTGATTTTAAATGCTTTCTTTTTGTCATTTATTGCTTTCTTTACAGTTCTATTTATCCACATTGTTTTTTTTTTTCTTGTTCCTTAACTTTTTATTCCCATAAGGTATGTACCGCTCACAATTAGATATTAGGATGCTTTAACCCCTTGGCGACCAGCGCCGTAATAGTACGGCGCTGCGGCAAAGTGCTAGATGCCCAGCGCCGTACTATAATTGAGCGCTGATCGGGCGGGTGCAGGAGCTGCGCCCGCCCGATCAAAGTCGGGGTCCGTCAGTGCCCAGGTGCCGTACCCCTGAGGAATGCACCAGCATCGGTGAAAACACTGATGCCGGCGCATTAACCCTTCATGTTCCGCATGCAATGCGGCCGGTGGGAAGGGGTTGCCATCGGGTCCCTGCGCTGCTGTGACGGGGACCCGATGGCTGAGATAGCAGCCGGATGCCTTCCTTAGGCATCCGGCTGCTATCTACGGAAGCCTGTGAGATCCAGCCCCCTGGATCTCACAGGCAGTGTGCTGGAAGTGTATTACATTGAGTAATACACTTCCAGCCAATGCATTACAATACAGAAGTATTGTAATGCATTGTAAGGGGATCAGACCCCCAAAAGTGAAAAAAAAGTGTAAAATAAGCAAGTAAAAAAAAGTGAAAAAAATAAAGTTTTACAAAAAAAAGTTTCAAGTTCCCCTTCCAAAAAAGCGTCATTTTTACAAAATAATATTAAAAAAAATTGTAAAAAATAGTGAAAAAAAAAAGACATATTAGGTATTGCCGCGTCCGTATCGAATCAGAGTAATGTATATTGAGGTTTAGTTTGCTGTTAACCCTTGCTGTGTTGCAAGAAAAAAATTATTAACATGAATAATCTACCAAAAAAGTGAAATTTTGAAATTTCACCTCCATTTTCCTTTAAAGGGGTTCTGTAGTTTTTTCAAACTGATCGGCGGGGGTCCGACACCCAGGACCCCTGCCGATCAGCTGTTTGAGAAGGCAGCGGCGCTGCAGGAGCGCCGCGGCCTTCTCTGTGTTTACCGCAGGCCAGTGACGTCACAACTACTATCACTGGCCTGGGCGTGGCTAAGCTCCATTCATGTGAACGGAGCTTAGCCCCGCCCAGGCCAGTGACACTAGTCGTGACGTCACTGGGCCTGCGGTAAACACAGAGAAGGCCGCGGCGCTCCTGCAGCGCCGCTGCCTTCTCAAACAGCTGATCGGCGGGGGTCCCGGGTGTCGGGATGATCCAGAGGATAGATCATCAGTTTGAAAAAACTGCAGAACCCCTTTAATTCTTGTGGAACACCTCAAGGGTTAACAAAGTTTGTAACAGCAGTTTTTTATAACTTGAGGGGTGTAGTTTCTAAAATGGGGTCATTTATGGGAGGGTTTCATTATGTAAGCCCCTCAAAATCACTTTATATCTGAATTGGTGCTTAAAAAAAAAAATTTGGTGAAAATTTGAAAAATTGCTTCTAAACTTCTAAGCCCTCTAACGTCCTAAAAAAGTAAAATGACATTTACAAAATGATGCCAACATAAAGTAGACATATGGGGAATGTAAAATAATTATTTTTGGAGGTATTACTGTGTATTTTGAAAGTAGAGAAATTGAAATTTGGAAATTTGCTAATTTTTCCAAATTTTTGGTAAATTTGGGATTTTTTCATAAATAAGGGTGAAATATATTGACTCAAATTTATGACTGTCATGAAGTACAATGTGTCACAAGAAAACAATCTCAGAATGGCCTGGATAAGTAAAAGCGTTCCAAAGTTATTACCACATAAAGTGACACGTCAGATTTGCAAAAAATGGCCTGGGCAGGAAGGTGAAAACAGGCCCGGGGTTGAAGGGGTTAAAAAAATATCCCATTTTTTGGCTGTATTTTTAGACCTCACCGGCCATTCCCCCAAACGTGAAACAGTGCCCTTGGTTACCATGAAGACACACCACTAAACATGAGGCCACGCCCCCTGGCTCCGTGAAGACACAGAGGAGAAGCTGCCTGAGCGTGAGCTACTGAAAGGGTGGACATCCCTACGTCCATCCAGGCACTGTGCTGGACTGAGGACAGGGAGCCAGTAAACCGGACTATCCAGCCTAAAGCTGGACAACTGGCCACCCTAACATCAGCCTGCCCCTAGGGTGGCCAGAGGTCCAGTTTTAGGCTGGACAGTCTGGCTTTCAGACTCCCTGTTCACTGTCCGGCACACTGCCTGAACAGACACAGGGATGTCCACCCTTTCAGTAGCTCACGCTCAGACAGCTTCTCCTCCGTGTCTTCATGGAACCAGGGGGCGTGGCCTCGTGTTTAGGGGTATGACTTCATGGGGACCGGTGGCATGGCTTTACATTGGGGGAAGGCTGGACATTCTGGCTTTCAGACTCCCTGTCCTCTGTCATGCGCAGGGCCTGGATGGACACAGGGGGCGGGGCCTCTTGTTTAGGGGTGTGGCTTCATGGGGACGGTGGCACGGATTCACGTTAGGGGAAGGCTGGACATTCTGGCTTTCAGACTCCCTGTCCTCTGTCATGCGCAGTGCCTGGATGGACACAGGGATGTCCTTTTGAACAGCTCACTCTCAGACAGCAGCACGGTGCTGTCTGAGCATGAGCTGCAGGGAGAAAGTCACACTCCCTCCCACCCCTGCAGCTGACAGAAGTTGATTTTTACCTTCATTTTTTCAATCCTGGTCAGATGCGGAGTGGAAGGGGCGTGGCCTGACTGAGTCGGGGGCGTGACTTAGTGGGACCTGGGGGTGGGGCTTTTAAGTCCTTCTTTTGAAGGTCGCCTGAATTACAGGCCGATTCCATAGTAATTTCGGAGGAAAGAGGAAAGAAAACATCTTTTATTACTACTGAACGGTAAATATATGAAATTCACATTATATGAGGTAATGATAGATGATGAGTAAGTCTAAAACATAAGTTATATTTAACCAGAATACCCCAGTGTCATCCACAGCGCTCTGCCCCTTTAAAGCAGACCTACAGCAGTGAACTGGCTAGGTTGTTATAGAAACCTGGTGTGTGTGTGTGGAGACTAACTGCCTGGGAGCTTCTATTGGCTGATAAGGGTCATGTGACCAGGCTTCTATTGGCTAATGCATTTTTTTGGGAATATCTCAGGAACGGTACGTCCTGGAGAGCTGAGACCTGTTCTAAAACCTTCCCGGACACCCGATGTACCTGTGTGCCAAATTTCGTGATTGTAGCTGCGACGGTGCAGATTCCTTTAGCGGATACACACACACGTAAGAAATATGATTATTGACAATATTAAAATTAAAGCTTAATAATACTGAACAATAATAATATCCTCACGTAAATTCTATGGGACGGTCGGCGAAGAAAGCACACAACAACAGTGCATAGAAACAAAAGAAATTATATTATTTATAGACACAAATGAACTGTGTGAAAATAGAAAAATATCAACCAACAATCAAACACTGGAAAATATAAAACCACACTGATACAAACAGACCTAGAATATTAGCCAGAAAAACACAACAATACAGACGGTTCCTCCAAAAATAACCCTCCAGCACAATAATCAAACAATAATTCAACAATAAAGAATCACCATATAGTTACCCAAGGCTGAACTAAGTTCCGTCTGGCCTGGTCTGATGTCCAGAATCCTCCTGGGACCCAACCTGTATGATTTACAGGCTCCTTCCCCCTTCGATCCTCTCCCCCTAGGATCTCCCAAGTGACCATGGCCAAGGTTTTTTATACTAAATTCTAGCATCCCCCTTGTGAGGTTCCCATGCCACTGGTGCCGACCAATCTCATTCAAGATCAAAATAGTGTTTTGATCCTCCAGATTTCTCCACCCTCTATCTGCGCACAGGAATCAGGCCAATGTTCCCACATTAACATTTTACAATTACCTGTCTCTTCCTTGTTTTCACCCAAAAGCAAACTACTCAAGTTGGAGACATGTAACCTGGCCACACAATAGTGGGTATTTGCAATGGAATGGGAAAAACACCCAGGAGCCTTTGAAATGTAATTCACCAAAACATTTCTTCTGGCACCATGATTACCAATGCAAAGAGGCTTCCTGATATTTCAATTAACCCTGACAAACTGGTTTGAAACCATATTTAGACCTTTTCAACTATAGAGTGATTCTCCATTGCTTTTCAATTCAGTCTACACCCAAGATTTTATACACTTATATAATACATATGGACAGATATACATTTTATCATAACCCATATCTGTATATTTCTACACACACACACATACACTCAGCTTTATATATTAGATAATAATGTATGTATATATGTGTGTATATATTTGTATATATATCTCTTATTATTATAAAAATGAGTTTCTGTCTGTCTGTTCTCTATGCGCGACCAAACTACTGGACCGATTTTCACCAAATTCGGCACACATGTACAGTGGAGGAAATAAGTATTTGATCCCCCACTGACTTTAAAAGTTTTAATGCTAAAAAATAAATGAAACGTCTCATAATTTTATGCCAGCTTTATTTTAACAGTGCCACATAGAATATCAAAAGAAAAACAGAGAAAATTACATGAAATGAGAAATAAAAAATAATTTGCATTTCTTTGGGGGAAATAAGTATTTGATCCCCTAGTAAAACCATGACTAATGTTGGCTCCCACAGACCACTGACACACCCTAATCACAGTGAAGTCGTTACCTGGATGAGAGACACCTGTCCCAAATTGTCACCTGTATAAAAAGCCACCTGCCAACAGTCTCAGTGACACTCCAACATCTCCACCATGGGCAAGACTAAAGAGCTGTCTAAAGATGTCAGGGACAAAATTGTTGACCTACACAAGGCTGGAATGGGCTACAAAGCCATAAGTAAGACGCTGGATGAGAAGGTGACAACTGTTGGTGCAATTATTCGGAAGTGGAAGAAGTACAGCCTTACTGTCAATCGACCCAGGCCTGGAGCTCCATGCAAGATATCACCTCGTGGAGTCTCATTGATCATGAGAAAGGCTAAAAATCATCCAAGAACTACACAGGAGGAGCTGAGTAATGATCTCAAGGCAGCTGGGACCACAGTCTCCAAAAAAACCATTGGTAATACACTGAGACGTAATGGTTTAAAATCCTGCAGTGCACGCAAGGTTCCTCTGCTCAAGAAGGCTCACATCCAGGCCCGCCTCAAGTTTGCCAATGAACATATTAATGACTCAGAGAGAGACTGGGAGAAGGTGCTGTGGTCAGATGAGACCAAAATTGAGCTCTTTGGCCTCAACTCAACTCGACGTGTTTGGAGGAAGAAAAATACAGAATATGACCCTAAGAATACCATCCCCACCGTCAAGCATGGTGGTGGAAGTATTATGTTTTGGGGGTGTTTTTCTTCTAAGGGCACAGGCCAACTTCACCACATTGACGGGAAGATGAACGGGGCCATGTATCGCAAAAACCTGGGTGACAACCTCCTTGCCTCCGCCAGGGCACTGAAAATGGGTCGTGGATGGGTCTTTCAGCACAACAACGACCCAAAACATACAGCCAAGGAAACAAAGGAGTGGCTCCATAAGAAGCATATCAAGGTCATGGAATGGCCTAGACAGTCTCCTGACCTCAATCCCATCGAAAATCTATGGAGAGAGCTGAAGCTTCGCGTTTCCAAATGCATGCCTAAAAACCTTAAGGATATGGAGATGATTTGCAGAGAGGAGTGGGCCAAAATGACTCCTGAAATGTGTGCAAACCTTATAAAAAA